>BQNB010065880.1:0-34775 GCA_026074375.1 Tanacetum coccineum | reverse complement strand
TGAATTGTATTTATGTCACACTTAGCCCAAGTGTTGAGTCATTTTGCGTAATTACCACACAACCATAATATGAGATAACGGTTTTGCTATGAGATAACGGTTTTGTTATGAGATAACGGTTTTGTTATGAGATAACGGTTTTGGTAATGGGATGAAAGTTTTGAAATGAGATTATGGAATGAAAATGAGGATTTTGTGTGAGTAAAGACGAACAGTTGTATAATAAGACAACCTTGTACAAATATTAATAAGGTGTCATAATTAACTAGGTCGTTGCCGGGTACTTCTGTGCGTTTGCGTTGAGATTATTTGTGCTTTGAGATTGAGATTGTGCTGCTTTGCATTTTGCTATTTGATGTGAGTTCTCGTAGCCCTATTTTTCTACTATTTTTCCGTTGGGGAAAATTATAACACCCCGTGTTTTCAGGTCATTTTACAACGTCATTTAATTCACTATTTATTTTTAGTCTTGTACGCGTTTGCTTTTAATTTATTATCGTTAAGTTAAATCGCGTAAGCTAAAAATTGTCAATCAACGTAAACGAGCATCAAACAATTAAATATTTATGTCAAGCAAGCAATATATTATTTTTATGAAAGTAATAATCAACTTTTTATATTTTATTTTTATTGGTTACGTAAAGTGTTTACGTTTCGTAATTAAATGCATTTAGGCATACCCGAAAGCACCAATACCTACCTATACTCAACCAAATACCCACAATTATACCCAATACTCAAAAATTATACAAATTCCTTATATATATATACACATGGCCAGATATTTATGATAAAACACAATGAATATATTTATTTTGACTTTGCAATCTATCACATGTTATATAATCTTTCAAGCAAACTCCACCAACTAAGTCTTACATTTTCCAACTCTTGTAAGAACCCACTCCCCATCCCATGAGTTTCTTACACAATGGTCATTCAATGTCTAACCATAGTTAAGTTAAAGTGACCTTGGTTAGTTAGTTCATGCTATAAAAGGGTACATATGCAAGTAAACATTACACACTTCATTTTCACTAGAAAAACTTCACTCATTCTCTCCTTTTCTCTCCAAATCCTACGGCCAAACTCAAACCCTCTAAATAATCCATACACAATTTATTTTATCAAGTATAAAAGTAAACTAAGATCATATCTAAGGTGATACAAGAAGATTTGGAAGCTTGGTTAAGCATTTACAAGGGTTAAGCAAGAAAAATACAAGATTAGGGTTTCATAGGAATTAGGGGTTTCATTGTAGTGGAAGCTTAGGTTTATCATATAAACTAGGGTTTAGATGTTGTTGTTCATCATCACACATCATATTAAGGTTATCTAAAAACTCTAATCTCTTTACATTCATGATTTTATGTGTATATAATGGTTATGTAGTGAATCACCATCTAGGAAACTTATTTACTTGTAAAAATGTATTTTTACACTTGATATTGATTTGGTATACTTTTACTTATGGTATATGGATGTTAATATCATGTGGGAATGGAAATATAAGTATTGTACAAGTGTGGTTTATGTATAAAAAGTATATATAAACTAGTTACCTAAAAAGTGTACTTATTAAAGATTATGAACAAATGAGTATGTAGACTTGTTGATCTTGTTATCTTGGAAAATATTTGGACAAATTATGGACTAAGGACCTTAAGTATGTAATACATGTGATATACGGTGTTGTATAGGATTTGTGACAAGTGTACTAAACTAAAAAGTTACAAAAACTAGCTTAAACACATTTTTAGCAAAAAGATCAAAAGGGGCTGTTTAAATTCGAAATATAAAGCATTTATTTTATAATTTTATAAAATACTACATCTCATGAGGATTCCAAAAATGTAAGAAACTTGAAAAACCAATTTATAACGTAGGAGATACGCCATTTGTAAGTTATACGATAATAAACACGTTTATAAAAGAAATTTTATGAATGTTCATTACAAACCACCTCTGATATAAAAGGTTGGATATTTTTCTCAGATAGTACATATTTTTAGGATTCTAAAACATTAAGAATCATAATTTTTAGATCAATAACGAAGGAGTTATGGATTTTTTTGTGTTTACGATAATTAAAGTTTATAAAAATAATTATATAAACTATGAACAGTAAAAATGACTATTCATCTCAGATACATTTTTGAAAAATACATTAGTTAGATTAAACTTTTAATTACGAAGACGTGCTCGAAAGAATCACTAAAATCGAAGTTAAAATGAATAAGATATGTCATTTGCGAGTTTACGATAGTTAAATTTATAAAAATAAATTTATAAAAGTATATGAACAGTAAAAAGTACTGTTCACAAGAGGACTTAAAATATGGAAATTTAATATTTTGATAACTCGTCTTAATACGAAAGCGTGGACATAAGAAACGTAAGAAACAGACTTAAAACGAGAAAGTTACGCCATTTTTACTAAAGAGATATTTATAAACGTTTTTACTTTATAAATATGATTTCACAAATACAATTAGATGGTGATGTAGCTATATAGAATTATATACAGTATTAGATATTCAAAGTACTTAGTACTCATACAACCTATAATTAATTAGGTTGCATTCGGGCGTATTCGTGACACATTTTCTGTTTGTGATTTACATTATTAATTCAATAAATTACACTACACTCTAATGTGAGTTCATAGCCCTAACGATTAACATTTACAATGAATAAAAGTTTGGGTGAGAAACATAACATGGTATACAATTGACTCAAGTGGACATTTTATCAATATTATTACGTGTTTGCCTAAGTAGCGAAAACCTCTAAGCCCATTATCTGAACTTCAATTAACTTGTGTGAGCGCGAATATTAAAAATAGATCTATTTATGATTGACATCACCCATCCGGGTGCGATCATGCTTACGATGCTAGTTTTCCGACAAGATGTATTACCAATGTCGGACTTTGGATGTTGCGGGTGTATAGAACATCACGACGGGCAATGTTGGCAATTTATTTTGCAAAATTCATTACAAGCGAGCTTCAGTGTCTTGACCTTAGGAAACGTAATTACATTTATGATGTATGCAGTCTTTTTCATTATCAAGGCGAAAATCTTGCGTGACCCACATCATACAATTTACAAACCAATGAAATCACCAACCTTATTGTTTGACGTATTTATAGAAATGTTTGTTTTTCAGGAGGAATCAAAAGGCACGAGGTTGCAAGGGATATATTGGTGGTTATAATTGGATGTACATGCATAAATATTTGGTAGCATTACATTTGGGAAACATTTTTATGGACTAGGAATCTTTGTAATTTGTATATGAACTAGTAAAAAGCTATGGGCTTTTTTGTAACAACACTTTACAAACCAATATATCAGTTTTAAGTGACTTTTTGGTCGTTCTTATATATATCTTATGTTATTGATCTATGAAGTATCACCCTCAGACCCATATTCCATTGCGATCTATTTTTGTTGGTGTTACGATGGTATAAAGACTCAAAAGGTTATAGAGAACCAGTCAAATGTTTTTTGGCTGACATAACTGTTTTCAAACATTGCATTCATACAAAAGGGGTTTTCACGGGACAAACATACACTAGTTGCATTAGTTGGTCATACTAGATGCACTCATGATTGATATACGTATTTATAATATATAGTACGTATATTACGATAAGAGTCTTATATTAAAATACTTATATAAGCTACTTTTGATTTTCATATTTTGTCATGTCGGATTCGGAGGATTCCACAGTCACATACACGGAGGTATCCAGACCATTTGAGGATTTGTCAGACATTGGATCACCGAGAGTCGATGGACCGCCCATGATGCCAGAGGACCCATATGCATACGTGGTGGCCGCTTTTCAGGCACCACCATCTCCTAATTATGTGCCCGAACCTGAGAACCAATCTTCACCTGTCTATGTACCATTTGTATCGAAGCTTGTATACCCGGAGTTTATGCCACCAGAGGATGAGGTGTTACCAGCTGAGGAGTAGCCACTGCCTGCTGCTGTCTCACCCACTGCTGATTCACCAGGATATATTCTTGAGTCCGATCCTAAGGACGATCATGAGGAGGATACCGAGAAGGATTATAAGGAGGACCTTGTCGATTATCCTGCCGACAGAGGAGACGATGACGATGATGATGACAAGGACAATGATGATAATGTTGAGGAGGACGAGGACGATGAAGAGGAAGAGGAGGAGGAGCACCCAGCTTCGGCCGACTCCGTCCCACCACCTGTACACCATGTTACGGCTAGGATATCTATCCAAGCTCAGGCACCTATATCACTTCCTTTAGAGACAGAGGTTGCCAGACTTCTTGATATACCTACTCCACCACCATCACCACTCTTCCCATGGTCATCACCACTTCCCTAGATACCTTCTCTACCACTACCAGTATCACCATCTTTACCTATATCACCTCCACCACTACCTGCTAGTCCTACTTATCTTTTGGGATATAGAGCTGTTATGATCCGATTGAGAGCCGAGTCACCATCTACTTCCCATCCACTACTACTACCATCACCTATTGTACTTCCACATACCAGGGCATCTGTGGCCATAATGAGAGCTGCTGTACCACCTACTTATATCTTAGCATCTCGATAATAGGCACCACCGTCAGGGACACCACCACTCCTACCTATACCTTTAATTACTCCATCACCACCTTTGCTTCTTCCCTCTACTATCTGTAGAGCAGGTGTTTCCCAGGTTACATTACTGCATCAGAAGAGGTTGTGTATTGCTCTATGTCTGAGATATGAGGTTAGTAAGAGTTTATCTGCTCACACTGCTAGACCCACTAGAGGTTTTAGAGCAGACTATGGATTTGTTGCTACTTTAGATGATGAGATTAGGCGAGACCCTGAGAGATATGTTGGTTATGGGATTATAGATACTTAGGATGAGATGGTTGAGGACATGCATAGGACACCAGTAGCGACTGATGTTGCAGGACTGAGTCAGAGGATGAAAGATTTTGTCATGACTGTCAGACAAGACACATATGAGATTTATGTGAGACTGGATGATGCACAGGATGATAAGTCATTGATGAGCAGTCGGCTTAACATGCTGTATAGAGATAGACGCGCCCATGCTCGTACTTCTTTACTTATAGAGAGATAGGCTAGACTTTCTCGTAAGGCTTGGGTACAGTCGATGGATGCTAGTGATACTGCCCGTTCTGAGGTGAGAACACTGCGGACTACAGTGCTAGAACAGTAGTCCGAGATAGGAGCTTTGCTGGCAGCAGACCGCACCCGATAGGCATAGCTTGTGGAGACACTGACACTGATGAGTACACTGCAAACACATGTAACAGCACTGTAGAGCAAGCAGGGACCCACTAGCGGTCCAGCACATGCCGATGTACTGGAGGAGGCCGGTAGCAGTACTTAGATCTGGTTAGGTCTTAGCTATCCTGTATATAGCCTACTAAGTATTACGGGGTAACTCCCGGCTAGTAAGGCTCTAGGTTGTGTATTTCCATATTGTAACCTAATTGTAGTGATCATTTTGTATCTGAACCAATCATGTATGTTTTCTAGATTATATATGGAATGGTGGTATTATGTCATGTCTGTAATCGAATTTATTATGAATGAATGTCGATTTAGCTACACTATTGTTAATTTCAATTCAATTGTATATTTCACTGTGTGATGTGATCTCGCTTTACTTACTGTGTATATGTCATGTCATGGTTAGGATTTTATGAAATCTAACGGGTATTATATTTCCTTATGATTTAAAGGAAATGGCACCAAAAAGAACCACAAGGTCAACACCAGCCATAATAACAAATCCCACCACCACCACCTCTGTTACCAATGCCCAACTTAAGGCAATGATCGACCAAGGTGTTACTGATGCTTTGGCAGCACGTGATGCTGACAGAAACACGAATGGCAATGACAGACATAATTCGAGAATGGGTGTTAGACGAACGAAACGAGTTGCTAGAGAGTGCACTTACCCAGACTTCATAAAGTGCCAACCTCTAAATTTTAAGGGCACGGAAGGAGTTGTCAAATTAATTTAATGGTTTGAGAAAATGGAAATTGTGTTCAGTATAAGCAACTGCTCTGTGGAAAACCAAATCAAGTTTTCCACTTGTACTCTTCTTGCAGGTGCTCTAACGTGCTAGAACTCCCACGTTAGGACTGTTGTTTATGATGTTGCATATGCAATGACTTGGGCAGAACTAAAAAAGAAGATGACAGACAAGTACTGCCTGAGGGGAGAGATGAAGAAGCTAGAGGGGGAGGGTGTGTGCGGCGAGGGGTGTTGAAGAAGCTCGAGGTTGAATTGTGGAATTTGAAAGTGAAAGGTACCGATGTGATAGGGTACAACCAACAATTTCAGGAACTGGCATTGTTGTGTGTTAGAATGTTTCCAGAAGAGTCAGATAAGATTGAGAGATATGTCGGTGGTTTTCCTGACATGATCCACGGAAGTGTAGTAGCATCAAAGCCTAAGACAATGCAAGAGGCAATTGAAATAGCAACTGAACTGATAGATAAGAAAATCCGTACTTTTGCTGAACTTCAAACAGAGAACAAAAGAATGCAAGATGATAACCAACAACAACAACAACAACAACAAAACAAGAGGCAGAACACTGGCCGGACCTACACTACAGGATCTGGTAAGAAGAAACCTTACGGAGGATCTAAACCTCTGTGTCCTAAATGCAACTAGCACCATGAAGGTCCATGTGCTCCCAAATGCCACAAGTGCAACAAAGTTGGCCATCTGGCCTGTGATTGTAGGAGTCCTGCAAATACTAATGCTAGTAACAATCAGAGGGGCACTAGGGCAAGTCAGAAACCTACTTGCTATGAATGTGGAGCCCAAGGACATTTCAAGAGGGATTCTCTAAAGCTAAAAAATAACAATCATGGTAACCCAGTTGGAAATGGCAATGCTCCAGAGAAAGTGTATGCGGTAGGCCGTGTAGGGACAAACCCAGACTCAAACGTCGTTACGGGTACGTTCCTTCTAAACAACCGCTATGCTTCTGTCTTATTTGATACTGGTGCCGATAGAAGCTTTGTGTCTACTGCATTTAGCTCCCAAATTGATATCACACCATCTACCTTAGATCATTATTATGATGTTGAACTAGCTGACGGGAGAATAATTAGGTTAAACGCTATCATTCGGGGTTGTACATTAAATTTCTTAAATCACCCATTCAACATAGACTTAATGCCCGTAGAACTTGGTAGTCTTGACGTCATAATCGGTATGGATTGGTTGGCAAAGTACCAAGCTGTCATCGTTTGTGCCGAGAAAATCATTCGTATTCCCTAGGGAAATGAAACGTTGATTGTTCGCGGTGACGGAAGCGACCGGGGAAACGAGACTCGTTTGAACATCATCTCGTGCACTAAAATGCAGAAGTACATGCTAAAAGGATGTCCTATCTTTTTGGCACATGTTACTACAAAGGAGACTGAAGACAAGTCGGAGAAGAAGCGACTTGAGGACGTACCGATCGTTTGAAATTTTCCTGAAGTATTTCCTGAAGACTTGTCGGGTCTCCCTCCGACTCGACAAGTGGAATTCCAAATCGATTTGATACCTGGTGCTGCACCTGTAGCACGGGCACCTTATCGATTGGCCCCGTCCGAAATGAAAGAATTGTCGGACCAACTGAAGGAACTATCCGACAAGGGCTTCATAAGACCCAGTTCCTCACCTTGGGGAGCTCCGGTCTTGTTTGTCAAGAAGAAGGATGGATCGTTTCGAATGTGCATCGACTACCGAGAGCTGAACAAGCTAACGGTGAAGAATCGTTATCCACTCCCAAGGATCGACGATTTATTTGATCAACTACAAGGATCCAGTGTTTATTCTAAGATAGACTTGCGATCAGGTTATCACCAGCTTCGAGTACGGGAAGAAGATATTCCGAAAACGGCATTCAGAACTCGATACGGTCATTATGAGTTCCAAGTTATGCCATTTGGCTTGACGAACGCACCAGCGGTATTTATGGATCTCATGAACCGCGTGTGCAAGCCATTTTTGGATAAATTTGTGATTGTCTTTATTGACGATATCCTTATCTACTCCAAGAACAAGAAGGAACACGAAGAACATCTTAAGGCAATTCTAGAATTGCTTAAGAAAGAGGAGTTGTATGCTAAATTCTCTAAATGCGAATTTTGGCTTCCCAAGGTACAATTTCTCGGCCACGTGATTGATAGTCAAGGCATTCACGTGGATCCCGCCAAGATCAAATCCATAAAAGATTGGGCATCTCCTAAAACGCCAACGGAGATTTGGCAATTTTTAGGTATTGCTGGGTATTACCGAAGATTCATCAAAGGATTTTCGAAGATCGCCAAACCGATGACTAAACTGACTCAAAAGAAGGTTAAGTTTGTTTGGGGGGACAAACAAGAAGCAGCGTTTCAACTGTTGAAGCAGAAGTTGTGTAGTGCACCAATTCTGGCTTTACCTGAAGGAAGCGAAGATTTTATCACATACTGCGATGCTTCAATCAAAGGTTTGGGCGCTGTGTTGATGCAAAGAGAGAAGGTGATTGCTTATGCATCACGCCAATTGAAAATTCATGAGAAGAACTATACGACTCATGATTTGGAACTTGGGGCAGTAGTGTTCGCTCTCAAGATTTGGAGGCACTATCTGTATGGGACCAAGTGTACAGTGTTCACTGATCATAAGAGTTTACAACACATTCTTAATCAGAAAGAGTTGAACATGAGGCAACGTCGTTGGTTAGAGTTGCTCAGTGATTACGATTATGAGATTCGTTATCACCCGGGAAAGGCAAATGTTGTTGCTGATGCTTTGAGCAGGAAAGAACGAAAAAAACCATTAAGAGTTCGAGCCTTAGTCATGAATATTGGCTTGGATCTTCCTAAAAAAATCTTGAATGCTCAGACTGAAGCACGAAAACCAGAGAACATCAAGAACAAAGATGTTGGAGGTATGTTGATTGAAAATTCAAAGGATCCGGAGAAACTTAGGACAAAAAAGTTGGAACCCCTCGCGGATGGAACTCTATGCTTAAATGGCAGGAGTTGGTTACCCTGTTATGGTGATTTAAGGAACTGTGATATGAACGTGTCCAATAAGTCAAAATACTTATTCATCCGGGTTCTGACAAGATGTATCAAGACATGAAGAAGCTATATTGGTGGTCCAATATGAAAGCCGACATCGCCACCTATGTTAGTAAATGTTTGACATGTGCTAAGGTCAAGGCTGAACATCAAAGGCCATCGGGTTTATTGGTGCAACCCAAGATACCTCAATGGAAGTGGGATAATATCACAATAGATTTTATCATGAAGCTTCCTAAGTCGTCACAAGGTTACGACACCATTTGGGTGATTGTTGACAGACTCACTAAATCCGCAATTTCCGTACCAATGAGGGAAACTGGTCCCATGAAAAAGTTGGCAAGAATGTACCTAAAAGTGGTAGTCACGAGACATGGAATACCTGTCTTAATAATTTGTAATCGTGACCCAAGGTTCGCATCAAATTTCTGGAGGTCACTTCAGAAGGCTTTGGGTATGAATTTAAATATGAGTACGGCATATCATCCACAAACTGATAGACAAAGCGAGATGACTATTCAAACTCTCGAGGATATGCTGCATGCTTGCGTGATCGACTTTGGAAAGGGTTGGGTTAACCATTTGCCATTAGTCGAGTTTTCATATAACAACAGTTATTGTAACATTTCCGTATTTTCAGGCCATTTACGACGTCATCTATTTTAATAATTATTTTTTTTCCTACACGTTTACTTTTAATTCTCATTATATAGTAAAATCGCGTAAACTTTCCTTAATAATATAACTTAGGGGTTTGGCACTTTTGACCCCTCAAGTTATATTTTTCTTTGCTTTTTCTTCTCGTAGTTGACTTGACTTTGATTGGGCTTCGTCTTCACACACTTTTCCATCCCGTGTCCGGTTTTGTCGCTTTTTGCTTGGTTTTTCGTCTTTTTGTGAGATATCCGTTCCTGCACAACACAATTAGCAAAACAAGCATATATTTGGCATTTTGAGTCCGTTTTTGGTTATTTTAGCTCGTTTTTAAAGGTAAAAGGTATGTGTAATTAAGCACATACCACACACCAACTACCTTAGATCAATATTATGATGTTGAACTAGCTAATAGGAGAATAATTAGTTTAAACGCTATCATTCGAGGTTGTACATTAAATTACTTAAATCACCCATTCAACATATAATTAATGTCCGTAGAACTTGGTAGTCTTGACGTCATAGTCGGTATGGATTGGTTGGCAAAGTACCAAGCTGTCATCGTTTGTGCCAAGAAAATCGTTCGTATTCCCTGGGGAAATGAAATGTTAATTGTTCGCGGTGACGGAAGCGACTGGGGAAATGAGACTCTTTTGAACATCATCTCATGCACTAAAATGCAAAAGTACATGCTAAAAGGATGTTCTATATTTTTGGCACATGTTACTACAAAGGAGACTAAAGGCAAGTCGGAGAAGAAGCGACTTGAGGACATACCGATCATTTAAAATTTTCCTGAAGTATTTCCTGAAGACTTGTCGGGTCTCCCTCCGACTCGACAAGTGGAATTCCAAATCGATTTGATACCTGATGCTGCACCTGTAGCACGGGCAACTTATCGATTGGCCCCGTCCGAAATGAAAGAATTGTCAGACCAACTAAAGGAGCTATCCGACAAAGGCTTTATAAGGCCCAGTTCCTCACCCTGGGGAGCTTCGGTCTTATTTGTCAAAAAGAAGGATGGATCGTTTTGAATGTGTATCGACTACCAAGAGGTGAACAAGCTAACATTAAATAATCGTTATCCACTCCCAAGGATCAACGATTTATATGATCAACTACAAGGATCCAGTGTTTATTCTAAGATAGAATTGCGATCAAGTTATCATCAACTTCGAGTACGGGAAGATGATATTCTAAAGATGGCATTCAGAACTTGATATGGTCATTATGAGTACCAAGTTATGCCATTTGGCTTGACGAATGCACCAGCTGTATTTATGGATCTTATGAATCGCGTGTGCAAGTCATTTTTGGATAAATTTGTTGATTGTCTTTTTTGACGATATACTTATCTACTCCAAGAACAAGAATGAACACGAAGAACATCTTATGGAAATTATAGAATTACTTAAGAAAGAGGAGTTGTATGCTAAATTCTCTATATGCGAATTTTGGCTTCCCAAGGTACAATTTCTCAGCCACGTGATTGATAGTCAAGGCATTCACATGGATCCCGCCAAGATCGAATCCATAAAAGATTATGCATCTCCTAAAACGCCAATGGAGATTCGGCAATTTTTAGGTCTTGTTGGGTATTACCGAAGATTCATCAAAGGATTTTCAAAGATCGCCAAGCCGATGACCAAACTAACTCAGAAGAAGGTCAAGTTTGTTTAGGGCGACAAACAAGAAGCAGCGTTTCAACTGTTGAAGCAGAAGTTGTGTAGTGCACCAATTCTGGCTTTACCTGAAGGAAGCAAAGATTTTATCGCATACTGCGATGCTTCAATCAAAGGTTTGGGCACTATGTTGATTCAAAGAGAGAAGGTAATTGCTTATGCATCACGCCAATTGAAAATTCATGAGAAAAACTATACGACTCCTAATTTGGAACTTGGGGCAGTAGTGTTCGCTCTCAAGATTTGGAGGCACTATCTGTATGGGACCAAGTGTACAGTGTTCACTGATCATAAGAGTTTACAACACATTCTTAATCAGAAAGAGTTGAACATGAGGCAATGTCGTTGGTTAGAGTTGCTCAGTGATTACGATTATGAGATTCGTTATCATCCGTGAAAGGAAAATGTTGTTGCTGATGGTTTGAGTAGGAAAGAACAAAATAAACCATTAAGAGTTTGAGCCTTAGTCATGAATATTGGCTTAGATCTTCCTAAACAAATCTTGAATGCTCAGATTGAAGCACGAAAACCAGAGAACATCAAGAACGAAGATGTTGGAGGTATGTTGATTGAAAATTCAAAGGATCCGGAGAAACTTAGGACAGAAAAGTTAGAACCCCACGTGGATGGAACTCTATGCTTAAATGACAGGAGTTGGTTACCCTGTTATGGTGATTTGAGGACTGTGATCATGCACGAGTCCCACAAGTCAAACTACTCTATTCATCCGGGTTCTAACAAGATGTATCAGGACATGAAGAAGCTATATTGGTGGCCTAATATGAAATCTGACATCGCCACCTATGTTTGAAGATGTTTCACATGTGCTAAGGTCAAGGCTAAACATCAAAGGCCATCGGGTTTGTTGGTGCAACCCAAGAATACCTTAATGGAAGTAGGATAATATCAAAATGGATTTTATCATGAAGCTTCCTAAGTCGTCACAAGGTTACGACACCATTTGGGTGATTGTTAACAGACTTACTAAATTTGCCATCTTTGTACCAATGAGAGAAACTAGTCCCATGGAAAAGTTGGCAAGAATGTACCTAAAAAAGGTAGTCACAAGACATGGAATACCTGTCTCAATCATTTGTGATCATGACCTGAGGTTCACATCAAATTTCTGGAGGTCACTTTAGAAGGCTTTGGGTACGAATTTGGATATAAGTACTACATATCATCCACAAACTGACAGACAAAGCGAGAGGACTATTCAAACTCTCGAGGATATGCTGCGTGTTTGCTTGTTCGACTTTGGAAAGGGTTGGGTTAACCATTTGCTATTAGTCGAGTTTTCATATAACAATAGTTATCACGCTAGCATTAAGGCTGCACCGTTTGAAGCACTTTATGATCGAAAGTTTCATTCACCTGTTTGTTGGGCCGAGGTTGGAGAAGTTTAACTCACTGATCCAGAGATAGTTCAAGAGACAACCGAGAAAGTCATTCATATCAAGCAAAGAATTCAAGCTGCTCATGATTAACAAAAGAGTTACGCCAATTTAAAGTGTAAGCCGATGGAATTTCAAGTTGAAGATAGGGTTATGCTCAAGGTTTCGCATGGAAAGGAGCATAACCCCAGATATGTTGGACCTTTCAAAGTGTTAGAAAAGGTTGGAGCCGTTGCTTACAAGCTTGAACTTCCTCAAGAGCTGAGCAAGGTTCACAATACGTTTCATGTATCCAACTTGAAGAAGTGCTATGCCGACGAACCATTAGCCGTTCTGTTAGATGGACTCCATATTAACGACAAGCTTCATTTGGTTGAGGAACCAGTAGAGATCATGGATCGTGAAGTTAAACGATTGAAGCGAAGCCGCATTCCAATTGTCACGGTTTTATGGAACTCTAGGAGAGGTCCTGAGTTTACATGGAAAAGTGAAGACCAATTCAGGAAGAAATATCCACACATCTTCACAAAGACCGCACCGTTGTCAAGTGCCGCGTCTTAAGCCTTGAGGACAAGGCTCATTTAATGAGGGAAGACTATAGCACCCCATGTTTTAGGTCATTGTACGGCATTATATATTTCACTGTTTATTTTTAGTATTGTATGCGTTTGCTTTTAAAATGAAATCGTTAAGTTAAATCGCGTAAGCTAAGAATTATCGTTCAATGTAAACGGGCATCAAACAATTAAATGTTTACATCAAGAAAGTGTTAAGAAATTATTTTGAGGATAATTATTAACTTGGTTCATTTTATTTTTATTGGTTACGTAAATTGATTACGTTTTGCGATAAAATACGTTTAGGCATTCTCGGAACCACTAAAACTTTTCTACGCTTCAACAAATACCTACAATTGTACCCAATACTCAAAAATTACAAAATTCATCATATATATCTATATATGGATGGATATGGATGAGATCATAAGAGAAAATATCTCAAAATCTTGCTAAAAGTCTTGTACCAATTTCAACTCTTTATGTTTTACCAACTATGACTAGTAACTTGGTCTTTTCATTCCTTGAATTCCTCATCTTGTCCCTAGACTTTCTAAGAAATCTGGACTAAGTCTTCATGGTATGTAAGCTAGCAACTAGTAAGATAAACACACACTTTTCATTTTACTTAGTGAAAACAACCCATTCTCTCCCTTTTGCTCTCTCTATCCCACGACACCAAACAAACAACCCACATAACCCATAAAAAATTTTCCAACTTATCCAAGATAACTAAGTGTTTGAGAAGTTTAGGGGGTTTTGGTTTATAAGTGTTAAAGCAAGAAGGTTTAAGATTAGGGTTTACTTGGAATTTAGGGTTTTCTAAGACTTAGAAGCTAGGGTTTGTTTGCTAAACAAGGGTTTAGATATTGTTTTTCATCACCATACTTCATATTAAAGTTACCTAAAAACCTTAATCGCTTTACTTTTGTGATTTTATGCATATATAGTGTTTGTGTAGTTAATCACCATCTAAGGAACACAATGAGATATAAAATGGGTTTTATTCTTGTTTGTGGTTTTGGTAAACTTTGTCATGTGATATATAGATGTTATGGATTATGTTATAAAGCAAGTATATACTCTATATGAGTGTTGGTTAAGTTATATAAAGTATATATAAGTAAAAAGTATAAAAAGTTACTTATATAAGATTATGGACAAATAAGTATTTAGACACATGGATCTTGTGATTCTTGGACAATGTTCAGATAAATAATGAACTAGGGACCCTAAGTACATAATACACATGGTATAAATGGTTGTAAAAGACTTGTGACAAAGTGGCTAAACTAAAAAGTTATAAAAACAACTTTTAAACACATTTTGAGAAAATGATAAAAAAGGGCTGTTTGAATTCGAAATATAAAGCATTTATTTTATATTTTTATAAAATACTACATCTCATGAGGATTTCAAAAAGTTAAGAAACTCGAAAAACCGATTTATAATGAAGGAGATACGTAGTTTACAAGTTATATGATAATAAACGCGTTTATAAAAGAAATTTTATAAAAACAAGTTACAAAATACTTTTGATATGTAAGATTGGTTATTTTCTCTGATAGTACATATTTTTAGGATTCCAAAACATTAAGAATCGTAATTTTTAGATCAATAACGAAGGAGTTATGAATTTCGCAAGTTTACCATAATAAATAACTTTATAAAAATAATGTTATAAAAGTTACTATTCATACCAGAGATATTTATTTTGAAAACATCATTAATTAGATAGAACTTTTAATTACGAAGACGTACTTAAAAGAATCACTAAAATCGGAGCTAAAACGAATAAGATACGACATTTACGGGTTTACAACGATTAATTTTACAAAAATAATTTTATAGAAGCCCATGAACAGTAAAAGTATTGTTCACCAGAGGACCCAAATTATGAAAATGTAATTTTTTGATATATCTTTCTAATACGAAAGCGTGGACGTAAGAAACATACAAATCGGGCTTAAGACGGAAAACTTACGTCATTTTTACTAAAGTAATATTTATAAACATTTTTACTTTATAAGTGTTGTTTTACAAATGCAATTAGATGGTGATGTAGCTATATAAAATTATATATGGTATTAATTAATCAAAGTGCTTAGTACTTATACGACCTATATTAGATTAGGTTGCATTCGACCATTATCGTGACACACATTCTGTGATATATTTGTTATCATTTACACAAGGTGAGTTCATAGCCCCACATTTTACATTTATAATGATTTACAAGTTTTAGGGTGAGAAACATATGCATGTTTTACAATTGGACGTAAGTGGACATTTTTACATTACGATTACGTGTTTGCCTAAGTAGCGATAACCTTCTGAGCCCATTATCATGAACTGTCAATTACTTATTGTGAGCGCAAATGGTATAAATAGATCTATTTAGGATTGACATCCCCGTTCGGGTGAGTTATGCTCACTGTGCCGGTATGCTGGAAAATGAACGTATACCATGTTGGACATAGGATATTGCGGGTTAAAACATCATCACGGGCAATATCGTCAATTTATATTGCAATTCATACATGTCGAGCTTTAGTGTCATGAGCTTAGGAAAACATAATCACATTTTATGATGTTTGCATTTGTTGCATTATCTTGGGGAAATCTTGCGGTCCTACATTATACATTTTACAAACCTATGAATTCACCAACATTATTGTTGACGTTTTAAAGCAAGGTTTTTCAGGGGATCAATAAGGCACAAGGTGCAAGGGATACATTGGTGGGTTGAATTACTTTTTTATAATCTTTATGAACTAGAATCTTTGTATTTTGAACAAGTAAAGCTTCGGGCTTTTTATCAAACAGTTTGCTAAATCCAATGTATCAATTTTAAATGAATTTTTAATGGTCGTTCTTATATATATATCTTGTGCTATTGATCTATGAAGTATCAGCCCCAACCCATATTCCGCTGCGACCCAATTTGGGGGTGTTACAATTATGGTCACACCGACTATATAACTATCCCACACCCTTGCCATGCACTCATTTTTAGTGCAGGATACCCCTAGTACAACCCTCCGAGCCTATCTTTTTTTCACGGTTCTCATAATTTTCTGTTGGATTCTAAATTATTAATGAAGAGGATTGTCACCCTTAAACCAATCGTTACACCCAAATCGCCTTAGCCTACCTTGTATGTACTCTCTTTTAGTACATTATTGTTTTAACCCAAGTTAGTTATTGAGTACATGGTTGCGAAGTCCTTATCCTTGTAAATACAATTTTGGGAAGATTAGGATTCATGGTAGTATTTATTTCGCGGAAGAATAGGGAAGAAAAGTTAAATCAATACCCCCATATGTTTGTCAAATGATCTCCATGTTATGTTGATCCACCTTAATTTGGGTCATAGAATAGTTCACTTGTAAAGTATGTAAAAGTTTAAGTGTAGGGGTGTATCTATAAACCCCCATGATGTATTATATGTTTAAGCAATGGTAGGGCAAAATTGTACGAAAAAAAAATTGTATATAAAAAAAAGTAAAAAAATGTACGGGCTGCCATTTGCTAATGTTTATGTTTATATTAGAGTCAAGGAAAGAAAAAGAAAGAGATTGATGTAGAGTTGTGTAGAGTTTGTATATCTTTGTCCGAGTTCTTGGCTTAGGAACCAAACCAACGTGTATTCTTATAAATAATTAGCTAACTCATCCACTCTAAATTCACCCAAAGTCACCACCCAAATGTATCCCATCCGTTTCTATTTCCGTTAATGTTATCTTACACCTACACCCCACAAACCTTTAAAAGACCTCTTAGACAGTAATGAATAATGCTTGCGCCTAGCAGTGGAGGTTTGATCCTTTACCAAGCCTATGGTAATATATATGCTCTAACAGGTAATGAGTTATGATTTTCCATTTCCCCATTATGTTATAATTTATTATACACCTGAGTAAAAGAGAGAATCACAAACACTTATGTGAGGTGCTAGTATATACTTTCCGTGCTTTTAATTACGAGGTCTAGAAGGTTGTGTTGTAAAATACTTTTAAAGATAAGGTTAAATGACCCTCATATTGTTATTGTCTAGGTAGAAAAGCCTATTTGCTTGAGGACAAGCGAATCCTAAGTGTAGGGGTATTTGATGAGGTGTCATTTGATACACTATTTCAGGGTCATTTAACCCTTTAAATCATGCAAGTATGCCCAGATTATGGGCTTAATTGTTTGTTTTTAGGTTTTTAGCACTTGGATGACATTTGGAGGAAATACACATGACTTGGGCTCATTTGGAGAACAAATGGACAAGATTACGGACCTACACCAAATCCATGAAAAAGTATTATTCACTGAGTGTGGAGACGGCGTCACAGGCATAAAGCGACGCCGTCGTGATCTATCCTATGATGGCGTAAGAGATCTAGCGACAACGTCAGGACGTGGCCAACTTAAAGAGGATCTAGAATCATCCACGTAGTGACGGCGTCAGGAGTTCAACACGATGCCGTCGTAGTGATATCTCGATATATACAAAACTGATTTTAAGGTTTTAAGTGTGTAACTTTGTATAACTTTTGGGAGACAAACCTTAGTCTTTGTAGCAACTTTAAAGGTCATTTTTAGGGCCTCAAAACCCTATTGTAACTACCTTCTATCCATGTTTTAATCAAGTAAGAGTGTTATTCATTAATCATTCAATATGTATATGTGTTGCGTGATTAATCTCTGTTCTTGCTTTATCCGTAACATGCTAGGCTAAGCCTTCCTTTCTATTTGCTTATGATTGCATGAAAGTCAGATTGTAGATCCTATTACTGTTGCTTCTTGTTAATGAATGTGCGCGTTAGGCTTTAGAAAACCAGCTTTTTTCTGTATCGCTGTTGACACGTCTAGGGAAACGCGAGTGCGTAGAAAGGATACCATCGGGTAATAGTCTTCATACTACCTTACTTGTGCGTTGCCTTAATGGAATATTAAATAGACGCCGGGTACGTGTAATCCATTCATGACCTAGGAAATACTTACACAAATCATCACAAGTGTGACAAGGCAACATGATTAGGAAAAGCAATCTGATAAGTAATGCATGATTAGGTAAATACATTTGTTTATCATAAAGTTATCACTAGTAGATTATATTATAATTACTTTAGTTATTAGTTAATCAAACCAACCTCTCAAACCATTGATTTACCTGCATTCTTATAAATATAAAAACATAAAACAATCTTCTCTCAACTCCTAGAATTCTATTAGACCGTAATCAAGCATTCCCAACCTATTCCCCTTCGAGAACGACATACACCTCAGGGATTCTTGCACTATATACTACTCAACGGCTAGGTATACTCTTCCTAGGAGGAGTTGTAAAACTTCTTGTTGAAGTCCTACGACGATCGCATCAAGTTTTTGGCACCGCTGCCGGGGAATAGTTGGTTTTGATCATAGTTTAACTTAGTTCTACTCGCTTGAATCCTTTCAAGTTAGACTTTAATTCCGTATATTAGCTTTCTCGTAGTCTATCTTTTCTTTGTGTTAATTGTTTCGTAACCCATTCTCGTCAACCTCCATGGGAGACGAAAATCCTATCCGTACTCTTGGAGATTACTCCAAACCTAGCCACAAAGGCTATAGGAATACCATCAAGCTCTCCCTGTTTTTTTTTTTTTAGGGAACAAACGTAGGTACTCTTCGATTCGGGCACCAATCCGATTGGTAGCAAAAACGGCATGGCTCATTCCATGAACTTCGGGTGATCCGAGGATCCAAACCAATACCTTAAGGATTTCTTAAAACTTGTGGACTCTTTTCACTTGTCTTGCGGTTTGTTTTGTTTTGTTTTGCAAATAGGGAAAGAACGCGACTGCGTTTATTTCAATTTCCCCTTCGCGATCAAGCTAGCAATTGGCTTGAACGTCGTCCAGCAGGATCCGTCACCACATGTGTCACACCCCGACAATGGCGAAAACTCGGGAATGCAACATAATGATCAATCATAACACCACGGATACAATTATTGAGAACACTACAGTCATAATCTTCAAGTGGTTACGAAGACTATCAACCTCGACTATACCCTCGAAAGAGTGATGTCCCAAATCAAACACAAATCCAAAAATCTTCTTACAAAATTCCAATGCCCAACGGGGGTCTAAATCCAAATTTAAACAAAAAACTTCCAATATACTAGAACCAAATAGTATAAAACAAGCAAGGATTCCACATGAAAAAAATCCACACGGGATACTACTAAGCTTGCTATCACATATCACCAACATTCATCTTTTACTTCACCTATAAATGGCTACTTGAAATCTGTCAACAATCTGTTGGAGAGCTCGTAGGTTTGAACTATAACCCAAAAGTGTGCCAATTATTCAAAACAGTAGGAAAATAAGGTGGCAATATGATAGTGAAATATATGAGAACCACCGTATAACCTTTTACCATCCTCGCTAATATGTAAACCCAACCTAGCATTCCCGCTAGTCGCTAACCCTGCGCATAGCATCCCCGATAGTCAGGTGCAAATATATCATTATGCACTAAAGGCGCCCTACCTCCTACCAGCTGAGCACTATATTAGGGCCGGACCATAACCCTTTGCCGTGTCCAAACACAAGTACATGCAAGTTAAAATCACAACCTTGAATGCCAAACACAGTTCATGCAAGTAATATCACAACCCTGCTTGTCAAACACAGTACATTGCAAGTAAAATCACTTCACTATCTTATCCACATGCAATTGTAAACCACAAATAATTTTCCAAAAAATAAAAACCCAGTTTCGCACAGTTCAATTTCAAAATAGTAAATAACATATGTTTGAGTACTCATTTTATCCCCACCCCCAATGGAAAAAAATTAGTAAAAAAATGGGGGCTACGAGGAACTCACCTCAAGCAAGAGTCTGAAGCATCCAAATCTATTAATTCTACACAAGCAAATGCAATGACGTCCGCACAGGACCTTAGTCCAGGAGTAATGTCAGCAATTAAATCATTTATTTTCAAAACAGTCTACGTTTGATGATAGTGGTAGAGATGCGTTGTACAATTCTCCAGAACAATTTATTGGTGTGATGGTTGACGTCTTAACCCAAAATATCTTATCAATCCGATATTTCAACGATACATAATTATACTATTTAAAAAAATAGATAAGTAATATAAGTAAATATTTATAACTAAATTAATTTAAATATTGATTCAATAAGTTACGCTGTACCGTGGTTACCTAAATAATCTTAATATTGTGGAAAATGTAACGTTATTATTCTTAATAAAAATATTAGTAGAAGTTGCGAGATAATAAATCTATTTTTTCGTTTTTTTCTTTAGTGAATTTATTAAATAAATTAAAATATTAAAATTATTTTTATTATTTAAAAACCAAAATCATATTCTTAAGTTAAATTTTCTAAGTATAAACTTTTTACGAAATTTGGACATGACCATACGCGTTTATATAACGTTTTCCAAGGTTTCAAACCTTAATTTCAACACTTTTCACCATTTCGACACTTTTCGACAAAATTCCAAAATCTAAAGTAAAATGTTTTTCCCAAAATAACGTTCAATATTACTTCGTAATTACATTTCACTTTCAAAATTCCGTCAAAAATTCTTAAAATGACTAAATATTGCTTATTGGGCCTTAAGGCCTAACAAGGGTCCATTAAGGTATTTATAAGTCTAAATACGTTAAACCCAAAATAAATAATGTCATTTCTATACATAAGGGTCATATAATATGTAGAAAATTAACCTAGGACCACAATAAGCCATCAAATAAGGCACAAACTAATTTGTTGCCTAAGGGGTCAGTGAAAGTGAGACCCCAAAGAGCCTCCAAAATCAAGTCCGTAAGCTCAAAAATAAGCTAGTACGCTACGTATAGTATTTGGTTAACACCATAAGCTATAAAAATCAGTCCAGCGAAAACATACGCACATACTAACGAAAAAGTAATTAAATATCTACTTCCCTTGTGATTCAAACATATGATCGTGAGCATATAAGATCAAAATAAGTACGAAAAAGCCCACAAAATACGCTATAAAGCTATCTATTCAAAATAAGCTATTTCGAAAAAAAACCCCCCATATGTTAGTTAACCATCACGACCACAATATCAAAACTAACAAAACCTCACCCTTGTTTCATTTTATTCATACCTCAAACGCACCCTATATGTCCGTTTCGTTTTCAAAAATCGATTTTTATGACGATCAACTTGTACAACTAACATCTATGCATCAATATAAACCCAAAAGGACAAACGAAATTTAACTTTAGAAACTTACAAGAAAATCTTCAAAAATGTAGATTTTGACACGAACCGAACAACCCAAACGTTGTTTAAATGGATACCCGACTATTAGTCTCAATCCGGATGTACTCTATATCCCATTGATCTTTTTTTTGATCAAAAGTTGATAAAAGTATAAGGGTTTGTTTGGTGGCTTATTTCGGACGCAAGAAGAGAAGGAGAGGAGAGACAAAATGATTTTTGTGTGTTTTTTGTAACTATGAGTGCTTTTGAAATCAAATGAGGCATGTAAGGATGCATGAATGGGACAAGGTTCCTAGAAAAGGGCCTTGTGGTTCCTTTGTGGTACCAAATTCGTTCAAGGCATCCTAGGGGTCTCAGGAACTTCTTTTCGTGTCGGGATCACTTAAAAGCTCGTAAAACTTAACCGTAAATTATTCCCCAAAGTTAATTAGCATTTTTATTCACCTTAAAAATACTTTTCCATTAACCTAGAGTATTTACACGACATATTTATACTTTAAACCCTTCAAAACTCATTTAGACATTAACGAATGTGTCAAAACTTGTTTTTCGGCATTTCTCAAATTTCATGGGTCAACCACCCATAACTTAACTAACATAATAATAACCTCTAAAAAGGACTATTATTTACAATACCACAATTCTCATAAAATCACCACCGTCAACACGGTATAAAAATCTGAATAAACCGACAAACGTCAAATAGTCAAAGGATTAAAAATGAAAATATTCAGAACACAAAAGGGGCAAGGTTAATCTACCCCCCTCCTTTCGTTGTAAAGAATTTTGACCAAAATTGAACTACTTACTCTCTAAACAACATGCAGGTTACTCTAAGTTTACATTGATCTTAAGTTCCCACGTGAATTCTATGTCCACGTTTCATATTCCTTTGATCCTTGACGATGGATTAACCTACTACGCTTTAGTTCTTGAACTCTCTTTCCAAACTTCTATAGGCTGTCCATAAAGTTTTACTTGCTTTAAACTTGGATCTCATTTTCAAGGGTTTGCAGTGTATTGTACCAGCATAACACTTCTAAGGTTTTACACGTGGAACGTGTCTTGAAACACATCGAACTCTCAGGGAAAATCTAAACCTGTAAAGCTACGGGGCCCTACTTTTTTCAATAATCTCAAAATGGTCCAATAATTCTAGGTGTAGTTTTCATTTCGTCACAAAGTGTCCCTAATTCTGGAGTAAAATTATGAATCTTTCTCTTCTCATTCAATTTCACTTCATGATGATCTCACTCCACTCTAAGTTGTGAGACCTATTTTATATGGCTAGAAAGCCCTAAACGATACCAACATTGTAACTTGTTCTCCTGTTCTTAAATAACTTGTCTCATCATCCCTTATTGTGGTGTATAACGCTGACTCTTTATTTCTTTCTATGGCTTACTCTCATCATCTCCTTCACTTTCCCTATTCGTTGATATCTCTTTAATTAGAGTTATCTCTAATTTTAGAGTAAAATTATTAATCTATCTCTTCTCATTCACTTTCACTTCATGATGATCTCACTCCACTCTAAGTTGTGAGACCTATTTTATATGCCTAGAAATCCCTAACGATACCAACATTGTAACTTGTTCTCCTATTCTTAAATAACTTGTCTCATCATCCCTTATTGTGGTGTATAACGCCCGCTCTTTATGTCTCGTATATCATTATATATGTCGAACAAATACTTGTGTGGTGCAAGTCACGATTTAAAACTTGTTAAGAAATCAAAATGAGGCTAAATGATTTGTTAAAACCATACGTAACACGTAACCCACTTTGGGTCGTTCTTGCTAGCACCTCGTCAAGGTGACAAGAGTCACGTTTGCTTTACGAGTATCTCATTAAGGATGTGAACATGCTTGGTTTCACATCATGCTTGTCACGTATATATATATATATATATATATATGTATATATACCATGCGTAAGCATGAGGGTATACGAGTGACAAAGGTTGCTTGTTCGACCCGCGTATGCATAAGCTATAGATATAGTGGCGTTAAGAAAAGCAAACGAACAAGTCATATACCACTCGAGTTAGTCACGGTTAAAAATGAACTCTTTGTTAAGCTAAATGGGTTACTAACTCGTAACCCACTTCGGCCCGCAAGTTACATAACTAGGATGGCGTTAAAGTAGTTCATACGAAGGATAAGCCACGTAAATAAACATGGGTTTATTTAGTTTCACTTAATAACAAATATTCAATAAAAACCGTAATAAAAGTCGAGGTTCAAACGCGACCCTTAAGACGTAAAAATAGACAAATCTACACGTAAACTTTACCGTGTAAATAGTTGACTCGATTAAGGGCACGGTGTAGTATCTAAATATGGTTTTGCATGAAAAAGGCGTAGCTTAATCAAGCTTAATTTAGCCACAAAGCTTATCAAATGAGTAGCATGTTTACTCAAAAGGAAAGAAAGAAAAGAGAAAGTGGCATAAGCCACTGTTGACTTTCAAATTTTTTTTGTTGTTTCGGTGCTACGCCAGAGGGCACGCCCCACCCTAGTCCAATCTTAATTTTTTTTTCTTTTAAACTCATTGCTATTTCTTTTCTTTATTTAAAGCTAGGAATGCACAAATGGTAAATTATAGGGTCTAGTTATGACATTTTGAAACTATAAGGTTTAAAACGTAAATAATAATATTGTTTTGTTTTTTTTTACCTAATGTTTATATTGTAAAATAAAATACTTTAGAGTATTTTATGAGCCAATGATTAATTAAAACATTTAACGAGACAATCAAATATGAATATATTCGGATTATAAACGGGTTTAATTAATAACGATTTTAATAAATAAAGTATATTTATTAAATAACGATTGCACGTTTTCAAGATACAGCGAAATGATAAATAAAATTAATCGTGGGAACCACTACACAAGTGATAACAGTATATATAAACTTAAAATGGAATTTAGTTTATATATAGAGTCGTTAGTTTAAAACATGTAAGACGCGACCGTATTTACTTAGGTATTTGACGGTGTGGTTTCGATACCTGCTTGGATATTTATATCAAACTGGGAACTACCTGCTAAGGTGAGTTCATGGCCCCACGTTTTTACAATTATATAAATGATTTATATCTTTAGGGTGATAACATGCTTGTCTTTACAAACTAGACGCAATTTTAAGTGTACATTTTATACATATGGTTATGTGTTTGCCTAAGTAGCGTATAACACACTGAGCCCTTTATATGAACTGTCAATTGCATAGTCGGTAGTTGGGAATTACATTATGCGAAGCACGAATGTATATATAGATCTATTTGGGATTGACATCCCCGTTTGGGTAGTAGCGCTCACTGTGCGGTGTACCGGACAACATAAGTATTCCATGTCGCGGATTGGGTTGTTTTGGGTCTTAGTACTATCGTAAAGGGCATTATTCTGGCAATTAATATTGCACACAGATGGTCGAGCTTCGGTGTCATGACGCTTGCAAAACAATAATTAATTTTTGATGATGTTCTTGAATCTGTTTTGTTACTCATACATTGAAAATCTTTGCGTGTTCTTAAGGGTTCTACTCTTTGTTTCATAAACCTATGGAATTCACCAACTTTATGTTTGACGGATTTTAAAGCCAGGTTTTTCAGGTCGTATGGATGAGATGCCGTGATACATTGGAGGTCTTTTGGGATGTCAAAGCTAGAGATTCGAGTCATAATACTTGTTATGTGAACAATTACTAAATGTCGAAGTCTTTAACTTTATCGTAGAACGATTTAAAGCCTTGTGCTTATGTAATAAACGAATAAACTTGTTTATCCAATGTATCTTTTAAACGTCACACTTAGTGGTCGTTCTTATATCTTGTGCTATTGGCCCATAATGTAACGCTCTCGGATATTTAATATTCCGCTGCATACTCAGATTTGAGGGTGTTACACTTGGTTAGTTTGTTCTCCGTTGACAATTGTGTCTTGATTGGCTTAGAATCTTTCAACCCTAAACTTCTTTAACATCTCCTTGATGTACTTAGATTGATTGAAAAAATATCTCGTTTTCCATTTGTTTTATTTGAAGACCCAAGAAGAAGTTCAACTCGCCCATCATACATATTTCAAATTCTTCATGCATGATTTTGGCAAAATCATCACACAACACTTGACAAGTAGATCCAAATATAATGTCGTCAAAATATATTTAAACAATAAAAAGATGTGTTTTCATTTTCATTGTGAAAAGTGTGTTATCGACCATTCCTATGGAATACTTGTGTTTTAGAAAAAATTCTTTTAGTCTATCATACCAATCCTTGGGAGCTTGCTTAAGATCATACAAAGCCTTTTTAAGTTTGTCAAAAATAATTTGGATTTTCAAAATCAATAAAACCTGAAGGTTGAGCAACGCAAACCTTTTCGTTTATAAGACCATTTAGAAAAGCACTTTTGACATCCATTTGATATAATTTGAAATCGTTTGCATAAGCCTGAGCAAGAAGTATTCGGATAGACTTTAGTTTAGCTACCAAAGAGTATGTTTTGTCATAATCTATACCTTCTTGTTAATTATATCCTTGTACCACTAATCTAGCTTTATTTCTAGGCACAATACCATTTTCATCTAACTTATTTTTAAACACCCATTTAGTTCCTATAATTGATTGATTCTTAGATAGAGACACTAAATCCTAAACTTCGTTTGCTACAAATTGATTTAGTTCCTCTTGCATAGCTAATACCTAACTTTCATCTCCTAATGCCTCATTGACATTCATAGATTCTATGGTTGAGATGAAATAAAAGTAATTACTTTTATTTGGGCTTGTAAGCTTAATGTTCTTTGATTTAAGTTTCTTATTACTTGTTTTAATGGGTGATTTTTAGACTCTTCAATGTTAACAACTTCGTCAACTTCACGTGATTCATTTTATATATTATTGTCTACTTTGACTTTACTTTCTATAGTTTCTTCTTCACCAACATCATCATCCACCAATGGTGATAATTTGGTAGGAGGAAGACTTTAGTCGAGTGTCATATTGAATGATTCTTCGAGTTTCATGGTGTGTTTTTCCAAGATAATATAAGCTTTGCTATTTCAAGAATATCCAAGAAAAACACCTTCGTAAAACTTTTGGTCAAACTTGGTGAGATAGTATTTCATGTTTAATATGAACCACTTACATCCAAACACCTTGAAGTATTCGGATTTCTTACCTCTATAAATTTCATAAGGAGTTTTTCCTAGAATTGATCGGTTTAAAATTCTTTTGAGAATGCAGGTAAAAGTGACAACGACTTTGCATAGAAACTTTTAAGGAATTGATTATTCATTTAACATAGTCCTAGACATTTCTTGTAATATATAGTTTTTCCTTTCTACTACCCCTTTGATTGTAGAGTACGAGGAGCCGAGAATTATGAGTAATGATTGTGCATCACAAAAAGCTCAAAATTTTACTTCGTTATCAAATTCTCGACCATGATTCGTTCTAATAACAACAATTGAACATCCTAGTTGATTTTGAATTTTCTTACTTAACATTTCAAATTTTTCAAAAGTTTAACTTTTAGTTTTCAAAAATTTAGTCAAGTATATCTTGAATAATCATCCACTATTACTAAAGTATATAAGTTACCCCGTAACTCCTAATAGTAGATGGACCAAATAAATGAATGTGTAAAATTTCTAGACACCTATTAGTAGAAACTATAATTTAGACTTATGGCTTGCATGAGCATTGTTGGTCACATTATTTATCATTTAATATCACTTATACATTGGTAGAAAATAGAAGGAATAAGAGAAGAAATGTAAAGAGAAGGTAGAGAGAAAGTAGAGAGAGAAAAAGAAGGAGGGAAGTTTTATTTCATAAGTGGAAATGAGAAATGAAAACAACCAATGTAACACCCCCATTTTTACAATATAGCAGCGTAAGCTAATCTGGGGTATTACTTCATAGTACAACAGTCACAATCATAGAAAACGACTCAAAAGAGACGTTTTTTAATAGATATGTTATCATTCATTTAAAATCAGAGTTTTACAAAGGCAGGTCCCAAAATCTAGAAACATAAAATGTGAATGATAACAAGTTTTAGCCATCTTCAAGTCCATGCCACTCCGTGCCATAAGTTGCTCAATTACCTGAGATAAACATGCTAAAAAGTCAACACAACGGTTGAATGAAATTCATAGGTTTGAAATGTAATAGTTGAATACAAGTTATCATAATGGAAATATTGGTATTGCAGGGATAATTATCATGGAGAACATTATTATCTTAGATAACAGTATTATTACCCTAAACTCGTGAATCACATAAGAGATATTAAAGAGATATTGAGAGATACTACCCAAAGAGATATTAAAGAGATATTGGGAGATACTACCCAAAGAGATATTAAAGGGATATTGGGAGATACTACCTAAAGAGATATTGGGAGATACTACCCAGATAGATATTGAAGAGGTATTGGGAGATACTACCCAAATAGACATTAAAGAGATATTGGGAGATACTACCCAAAGAGATACTTCCATGTATTTAGGCAATAATATATCAGGATAGCATATAGTTTAGAAAACACTTGCATTCATGGTTTATAGTAGGTATCACGGGATTATAAAGTATGTGAGGTTATGAACTCATTAAGTCTTTGGAAAGTAATCACATTGTTATAAGATAAATGAGTATATAAAAGAGTTTGTAAACAAGCATGTATCCCCCTCGCGGGTTTATAAAACATGTAAATAAGTAAAGGCGAGGTTATGAACTTCATAATATCGGTTTTAAGTACTTGTGTATATTAAAAACAATTGAGCATGTATCCCCCTCGTGGGTTTATAAAGCATGTAAATAAGTAAAAGCGAGGCTATGAATCTCACCTTAACAGTAGAGTGATAGCAAAGGTATATGAAATGAAATGCGTCGGTATGGTAGTACGATGTTATCTACTCGGGCAGAAAGTATATCAACTTGAAAAGTAAATGGCTTCAACATGCAACACGCAACCTGAGGTAATATGTCAAGTCTTAGTTTGAATATGTTATTATAATGAATATCATCTTTGATTGAATTATTATGGAGTATTGTATCACCGTTCGGGCCATCATAATTCAGAGGTCATTCAGTAAACGTTTGAGGAGCTAGGGCACTTTAAATCGTAAACCCAACAACTCAGTCAGAACATAATACCAAGATGAAACCCCTTAATATGAAGCTCCCTAGTATTGTGATACGATATAATTGGTTTTAAGCGTTTTGCTCGATAACTGGAAACGATAAGCACGTCAAGCGTTAATTAAAGTTATTGTCTTGTAATGTTTTGAACATATTTTTATACTTTTTCAAAATGTTACATTTTAGACCTTTAAGAATGAAGAATGGCAAAATATACCCTTGGAGTTTGCATTTTTACAAGTTTGGTCCTTCTAGTTTAAAAGATGTACAAAGTAAACCTTGCACTTTGAAAAGTGACATAATAAACCCTTATAGTTATAATTTTGATAAAATGACATTTTCAGTCCTTTTAGTTATAAGTTTCAGAAAGTTACGATATATACCCCTTGCATGGATAATATTTACAAAACAAGTCCGAATCGCCATGCAAGCTTATTCCAAAAGACATTTTCATGCTATAGCTTATTAATATAAGCTAAAATATGAAGGTTTAACTTAACAAAAGTTTAGATTAACGATTCCTTAAGCTAGAAATCAAAACGGGTCGAATTAGGATTTTATAATGAAAACGCGTAGGTTTTTATTTCAAATTCCTTCAATAATCAATAAAGTAGTTATAATAACATTATTTAAGCATGTTAGGATAGATTATAACAACATTTTATCATTATAACTTTTAGATTTATGAAAAATATGAAATTAGGGTTTCGGGTGTACGGTTTTGGATCAAAATGGAAAATGAGCATGAATTGAGTTATAAAACTTTAACAAGAGTTTATTTAGGATCATATGAACATTATAAGAGTGTAGGAGCAGAAGTGGAACATCCAGAACCTGGGTTTGAGCTTATAGCTTGGAAACGGGTCGAAATCGAGACTTTTAGCTTCGTACGCCTAGAATAACGACTCTGGGGTTTCTTTTCTTGGTTTCTTTTTCTTCACTTCTATTCTTGAGACTTCTTAGGACCTCTTAGGATCTTCTTTGAGCAAAGGATTGCTGCTATTAAAGGTTATAGATGAGGAAGCGGGGGATGAGTTGATATGAAGGGTTCTACCCTTTATTTATAGGCGTATCACCCTTAGAGGCCAAGGAGTCTTAAGGAATAAGGTTAGGACAGGTGGGTGTGATGTGGAGAGGCTATGTAGTGATCTATGGTGCAAGGTGGAGGACTTTGGAAGTGTTTTGTGGCCTTCCTTAGCCGCGGCTGACCTTGGTGCCCAAGGGAAGCATGTGGTTTGATTTCTAGCCATTAAAGTGAATAAAGATGCTTGTAAGCTACTATGGAACATGTGGGTGAGTCACCTTGTTGCTTAGTTGCAAAGAATAGTTGTGGGTTCATATAGGGCTCGTTAGGGTTTCTTTGGGTTTTTAAGGCTTATATTTCATGTACATTTGATCAATGATGATAGAATACTGATCTTAGGTCTTGTATTAAGGATTACTAATGAAGATTTATTGGTGGTTTAAGCTAAAATGGGTTGAAAAGGAGTGATTAAGCCGCGAGTTCTAATTAGGGCATGAATTGAGTTCATTAGGGTTTTCTAGGTTTCTAACTCTTGTACATTGTCATGATAATGAGAGATGATGGATTGTAAACTCATATTATGAGTTTACAATTGTACTTGATTGATTGTTCGGGATTAAAATGGTCAAAAATGAGTAAATGGTCAAATGATCCATTTAGGGTATGATTATGGTTTCTTGGATTTGATTCTTGTATAATTGAAATGGAATGATGAATTAATGATTGTATATGATTAGTAATGTTGTAAAATAAGTTATTACCACTTATTTGAGGGTTGATTTAGGTTTATGTTGGACAAATATCAAGAAACGGTTCATGGTTTAGTATTTTGCTTGGGTTAGGGTTTCTAAGTTTCATTTCATGAAATCTTATGAAATGAGGATGATTATAGAATGTAAATGAAGTATATGACTTGCTTGTAACTTGTACTTGATGGATTATACAAGTTTCCTTGGGAAAACGGAGGTAAAACGGCTATTTTGGATGTCATGCTCAATGACTTGTACATTGTGCCTTTAAAGACTTGTACCTTGACTTGGAGGGAGTTTATATTTTAAATGAGATGTTATATTACTTGTACATATGCTTTAGTAGCTTGTACATTCACTTTAGATATTAACCTTCCATGGAATTAGGGTTTAGAGGCATACGATAACGGTTTAAAGCCTGTTTTGATATAACGTTGCGAATGGTACATTATATGAGTAATGTACTTTGTAATAATGATATTATGATATTGACTTGACATGTTATGATATTTGCTTGACATATATGAAGATAGGATTGATATAGGTAGGTTGCGTGAGCTTGTTAACTTTAGATATGCAAGTTACATTGCATATTGAGATATTGGTAATGCAAGTAATGTAATAAAGCAAAAAATTTCCCTGAAAAAGGTGGTTCATATATAATAGATAGATAGATAGTACATTGAATCTAACTTAATAGATGGACATTTACATTGATGAAAATTTACAAGTTGTTTTGGTCCCCCAACGTTACAAAAATCTCGTCTCGAGATTTAGTTGAACGATGGAGTGTAAAAGTTCAGAGATTCGTTCATATGAAGGTAATATGAAGTAAGGGATTTGTTTGTACAAACGGATCACAGATTGAAACAATGTTGTTTGTGCATATGCTATATACTTAAGCCTACTTATTTATAACTTGTCACTTACAAACAGAGGCGTCCCAATCCTTGTAACTAAAAATTTATAAATTTATAGTTTGGTGATTTATAATTTCCTTATTCAAATGAAGAAGCGTCCTAATTCATTTCAATAAGATGATTATAAATCATCCTATTTAAGCATAAAACATGATATAAAAACGGTGTTAAGTGAAAGATGTTTCCTTGGTGGTATGATTTTCCAAAATTATGAGAAGAATATTGAGACACTAAATTGCACGACACTGATCCAGAAATCATGCTTGGATAATTTGGCATACAATTCCTCCTTTCAAAAATGATTCTCTGATGACTTGTGTGATCTTCTTTGTTACGAGAGTAGATAAGAATATTATTGATGAATACTATTATGAATTTGTCCAAGTATGGTTTACACACATGATTCATGAGATTCATGAATATAATAGGTGCGTTCGTTAAACCAAATGGCATTTACTTTGAAATTCATAGTGTTCATGTTCTGAAAGTAGTCTTGGGAATGTCTTTATCCCTTACTTTCAGTTGATGATAACCAGATCTTAAGTTGATTTTTAAGTGAATACTCGAATCTTGAAGTTAGTTGAATAAGTCATTAATCCTGGGTAATGAGTAACGATTCTTTATAGTAAGTTTATTCAACTCTCGATAATCGATACACATTCTGAAAGATAAGAAGAAAGGCGGATCTCCTGGATATATACCTTTTGGTTTTTATACAGGATATGAGATTAATTGGGTTTTGCTTTAGTTACCTTGAATGACTAAAGTTTCACCGTCGATTAGGATGTGGATGACTTTCTTGTCATTGAGAATTTTTGGCATGATACTTGGATAACTAATTCATAATGATGACGTCGAAATTACCAAGTTTAATTGGCATAAGATTAATTTTGAAAGGTTGGTTTAACAAAATCAGGCTGTAACCCTAGATAACGGTACTATGAAATAGTGAGGTATAACAGGATTATATTATATCATGAACAACTTGCCTTTATACTTTACATAGTCAAGATTTGACAAGTGTTGTTATTTATACCACACATCCTGTGGTTAGGTTCTAATAAAAGTTATAACTAGAATCTAATCTAGTAGTCCGAGGGTCCTTTATTTCTGCAGTTTCTGGTCAGATGACCCAGTTTGTTGCAAGTCCGACACTTGACAGTGCAAACTCTTATGTGATGCAGGGTGGATCTTGTACACAAAGGAAGGTTTCCATGGTATCTTTTGGCAGGATAAGTCCTAACAGTTTCTTGTCTTCTATTCTGTTGGTGGTGGTAATCATTGTTATGGTTGTAATTGTTGTGGTTATTTTGATAGTTGTTGTTGTTACGATTGTTGGAGTGGTTATTGTTGTTGTGATATTTGGGCTATTTGTTGTTGTCGATGGTGTTTCTTTTATCTTCAAACTTTCATTTATGATCATTGGTTTCTTGCACAAAATCGTGCTTTATTAATTGATCCATTAGTCTGTGAGCTATGTTGGTGGCTTCCTCCAGAGTCTGAGGTTTTGAAGCAGTAACGTCTCCTTTAATGCTTTAGGGCAATTCCCTGATGAAAGCTTCCATAAGTTTCTCAGAATTTGGCACCATGTTTGGACATAAGACTGCCAATTCCTAAAATCTTATAACGTAAGTCTTAAGATCATCTCCTTTCACAACCAAGTTGTAAAATTTATCTTCCATTTTCTTGACTTCAGTTCGAGGGCAATACTTATTGGTCAAGAGCCTTTTCAATTTGTTCCAGGTGATCTTATTGGATTGTTCTATTCCGATAGGTTGGGCGTATGCATTCCACCAAGACAAGGCATCATTGGTTAGAGTACCAGTAGCAAATGTCAGTCTGTCTTCCTCGGCACACTTGCTACAAGAAAATACTGATTCAGTACGTTCAAACCAAAGGATGAGGTTAATAGCTCCTTCTGTGCCATTGAAGTAGAAAGGTTGATAGTTTATGAATTCTTTGTAGTTTCCTCTTTTTGCTACCGTAATTTATTTGGGTCCAGTGTTCCTATTAGGATTGTCGGCATTTGCCATAGCAGCAGCTTGTGCATCTAGGGCTGCAGATATATTAGTAATTAGTTGTCGGATAGCATCCTGAGTCATAGCCGAATAGCATACATAACCACAACTTCAATCACATCACATCCACTTAAAATGCAACAAATCTTTTACACTTCATAATTCACATTAAAATGGAAACAAAGAATACTTCATCTTCGAGTTCAGATTTAGAGGAACCAGAGATACAGAAACTGCAGATGCAAGCAAAGAATTTAAAAGAAAACTCCTTGAACAAATTGAATGCACTCAAGACAACAATTCAACATCTCTCGAGCTCTAACCACTCAATGTACTACGAGTTTAGAGAAGCTTTTCACCGACTCTTTGATGCGAATGAAAGACTTTTTAGGTCTGTGCTATCTCGAAACATGTAGAATTTGGAAATGTAATTCAGCAATGAAACACTTTACGAGAAGGATTCCAATTCTAAATTACGTGCGATCAAAGGGCAGTTTGAACATTTCATACATTCAAAGATGTCGAGCTTTCCAAGTATAATACAAATGCTCGAGAAATTTTACAAGATTTCAATGCATACACTACCATGGAAGCTCAAACCTTTAAGGAAACAATAATTCAAAACATAGACTCCATTGCACAATGTATGGTTGAAAGAGCAAGTCATGAGCAAGAGCTTAAGATGGCATTGAAAAGGTTGAATGAAAGTCAAGTACAGATTTAATAGTGCAAGGTTCAAAAGGTTCAATCATCGGTTACAAGTTCAGAAGATGAAACAAGTTGTGGGATTGTATCAGAAGAAGAGATTGAAGAGAAGGAATTGGAAGCACATTACGGTTTCATGGCAAAAATTCAGGAAGTCTTACCTACATAATCAAGTTCTACTGATACGTCATTGGAACAGGTACAAAACAATGATGAAAATAATGTGTTTGCCAATGAAAGACAACATTCTGAGAAAAATTATGCAGAAGGTACTGATGAGCGTGCTGCGCTTGCTAATTTAATTGCAAATTTAACTCTTGATACTGAAGAAAACAAAACGATTTTAAAGCAATTAAAGAAAGCAAACGTATCATTGACTCAAGAACTAAAGGAGTGCAGAACTAACCTTGATGAGACTGGTAGGGCTCTTGGGGAGGCTATTAGTTGTCGGGATAATTGTCTGATTGCACTTCAGAACAAACAGAATGAGTTTAAGAAGTACAAAGCCTTTAATGACCGGACGATTGATTATGAAATTCTTCAAACA
>BQNB010065879.1:1146-34775 GCA_026074375.1 Tanacetum coccineum | reverse complement strand
GAAACATATGCATTTTGACCCGTGGTAGTCATGGTAGTTGTAGTAAAGGGGATGGCCCATGATAGGTGGTTGAGGTTGTGGTGGAGATGGTGGTGATGTAGTTTTAAGGTTTTCAAATGGTGATAATGAAAGAGTGATATCCAAAGAAGGATGACTTTGAAGTGGTTGAGGGTTTAAAGGTCTAGGAGGAACATCCAACATGTTGTCAAGCAATGGATTCAAAGGTTGAGGAGAAGATTGTTCATTAGATGATGGTAGTGAGATTTGAAGTTTTGATTGAAAAGAAGAAGGTGTGGTATCTTGGCTTGGTGAGGTATCATTTGTTGATGGGGTTTTTGATGATGCATTTGGAGGAGTTAGAGATGAAGAAGTTGTGGTAGGAAAAGGTGTAGTGAGTCTTTCATCATCATTTGTGAGATCAACAAAGAGTTGTTTTGGAGGTATGATGGTGAGTTTGATTTTCTTAAAGCCATGGGAGGAAGAAGCTTAAGTAGAATTCATGGTAGAGCGATTTGAAGAAGATAAAGATGAGAAGAAGAGTGGGAAGGATGACTTATTTAATTAGGAAGTATAGAATCAAAGTGGAAAAGCATGAGAGTTGAAATTTTAGATTCCAAGAGTGGTTTAGCAAAATGTAGAAAGTTCAGCTGGGTCTAAAAGAGAATAGTCAACAGCACAGAAAATCAGGTAGTCACAGTAAACTTTTTCATGACTCTGATGGCGGTCCCATATATATATGGCGGTCCTAAATATATTAGGAGGCCGCCCTATATTTATGGGGGCCGTCTTCTGAAGACAGGAAAATTTTCAAGATTTTCATTTGTTGTAAGTCCTATAAAATTTTTTTCCTAAATTTCCCTTTTTTTAGTCAATCCTATTTCATCATGAATCATCTAATACTCAATGATCAAATGCACAAAATCAACTATCCTAAGTTCTATTAAAGAAGCACATGTAGGTAAGTTGACTAAGAAATAAGCACGCATAATATCATATAAGTAACCAAAGTGTATCAAGGTGCATGCAACCATGGGTTAGGATGATAAAATCGAACGATCATCCAAGGCAAGTTATATTGCCCGTACTACGTACTAAGATACCACTAAATAGCATGAGTTTAAGTACTTAAGCTTCATAAAGTAGTAAGTAATATAAATAATAATGTCATAAAGAAATTTTCCACATTGCTCACTTCTTTATGTTTCTCCATAAGTTTTTGAGGCCTTTCCCGATTGACCTTAATCCACCACGATGCTCATCTCGAATATAAACTTGACGGTTGATGATTTTGGTTTGACGGGTGTAAAAAGGTTCCAAGTGAGGGTCAATATTAGGTGGGTTTTGAAAAACTTAAGGAACATCATTTGTTAATGAATTGACAAAACGAGTGGGAGAAGGAGTACTTGCACGCGAAGTCCCTTCGTCATTTCCATCATCATCATCATCATAGTTGAGATGAGAGGAAGATGGTTGATCAAAGGTAGAGGAAGAAGTGGAGTGACGACCTCTTCGCGTGCCACGATCTTTTCGAGTCTTTCGCTCTTGTTGAGCGGTAAGAGGATTCATGACACGATCGTACAAACAAACAATTTAATAAAACATCAGGATTTTCTGTGCAAATACATACTTTTAACAAGCAGAGTCAATAGCATACCATATGATATCACCTAGTTGTTTCATGACAAACTCCATTAGTTTTTTCATGAAATATGAAGGTTGAATTTTTCAGACCTTGCCACACAATACAAGATATAGCAAAGAAATACAAGAACGTGATCCCGATTACCCTCCAAACAGAAAACATTTTCCCACATAATTTCTTCCAAAGGTTTCAAGGTTGACACAATTTCACAAGTGAGAATTTGATAATCTTGAACCTCAATTTCTTCCTCATGATGGATGCGAGTGACTTGACCTTCTCGATCATTTTGAATATACGAAATGATATCATAAGGAGAAGGATGGTGGTTTGGGTATGGACCATCCTTAGGGACACCATATGCCAACTCGTCAAGTGACCACCTGTCGGTAAAGACACAAGCACCCTCATAAGGTATGTCAAGCATTAGAGCAAATTCTTCAAAGAGTAAAAAAAAATAAAGAAAAAGAATAGATTGTGAACTCACAAATTCATGAACAGTTTGACCTTCATCGAAATAGATTATTTGATATTGACTATAAAATTCAAGTATGAAGCGAGGAAAAATTTGGTCATTGATTTCAAGGAGACACTCAAACTTAACAAAATGAAACAAAGACCGAACATAGTTTAGATCCGCAAAGTCTTCAAAAACCACCCGACCCTCATGAATGTAGTAACTTTTAAGGTTTCTTAGTTTTTATTTTATAGGTGAACGGTATTTAAGTGAAATTATTAGGATGTAGTGTCTTGTATCTATAATGAACATCAGAGATTTAGCGAGGCCAATGAATACCTAAAAAAGAAATTGTTGAAGTCAATTTTATTATCATTTACTTTAATATTGTATGGACAGTTTGCTTCTAGGTTCCCTTAATGAGACAAATGTGGAGTAACCGATTATACTCGACCTAAAAATAAAATCCAAAGAAAGATTAATCCATAACGCTTCTAATTGATTTTTGCACATCCAAACATGTCGAAAAATACATATGAATTATGTATCTCGAATTTTGTTCATGAGATCATTATGCATGTGTTTAAAAACGTTTTTGGGTTGTATTAACAATGCATAACAACAATTTTATTTAGTTCCTAACGTGAGTGATTTGAAAATAAACTTGGGGTTTTGGTTCGAAATTACTTTTTCGACAAACTCACTAATGTATGCAAATCCTATATCTAAGGAAAGCATATTAGTTATACATTGTATCCTATTAGTCCTAATTGTACAAAATTGAAAGAAAAATAAAAAAAATCCCCAATTTCAATTTTTGTGTTCATCATGAACCCTAGACTCAAATTAAAAGAAAATAGATTAAATGACTTACAATTGATGATCTTTATGATGTTGTGAGTGATTATAGGTGTTGATTTGATCTTCAATTAGTGTTTTAATGGTTGATTTTGAGTTTTGGGTTGTTTTGGTTCGAGTTCATCACTGCAGTAGGGAGAAGGGGTGTTTCTTTTTTAGTTTTGAATTTTTTTGACTAATTATGAATAATATGTATCTACTGGTGGCGGTCTCATATCGATAAGGGGGCCACCCAAATATGCATTGGGGCCTCCAGGGATATGGGGGCCGCCCTCAGCGAGGGATTTTGGACTTAGTTTTGACAAAAAATTTACAAAGATGAGTGACGTTTTAATTTGCATTTCAAGAATTAAAAATGCTCAAAGTACTTCGGATGAAGCATTTTAAGTTGTCACGACACGGAATGGAACACGAACTAGAATCGAGACTAGAAGAAGGAGAAGCGGACTGACACAGTTTATGGAATGTGTTCCATCATTCCTAAACCAACACATAGATAGTTAAACGATTCACGTTTAAGGGGTTTAGTGAGGATGTCGGCGATATTGTCGACGGACGACACTTTTTCGATTGAGATATGTCCTTTCTGGACATTATCATGAAGAAAGTGGTGACGTAATTCGATGTGTTTAGTACGAGAGTGTAGCACTGGGTTTTCGCTAAGGTCAATCGCGCCTTTGTTGTCGCACATGATCGGGATGTCGTCGAGTCATACGTTGTGGTCGATGAGAGCTTGTTTCATCCATAGTGCTTGTTGACATGCCTTTCTGGCGCTTACGTATTCGGCTTTGGTAGTGGATATAGCAAGAGCGGTTTGTTTCTTTGAAAACCAAGATGTCAAACAACATCCCACGAACGTACAAATACAGCTAGGGCTCTTTCGGTCCACATAATATCCCGCATGATCAGAGTCGGCATATACCCATTCCTTTATCACGAAAAGCATCCCTATCTTCTAAAACTGCAAAATCTGCTATAACAGAAAACGTTCCAACAATGATAGGTACATTCATTAAGGCTCCTACAATGTTATTCCCCTTGTACTCCAATTTGTCTTTCATGATAGAGTTATAAAACTTTTTGGACATCAAATCCTATCATGCAAGAAAATTTTAAGTTGTGGGCACAATCAATATGGATCTTCTTATCATAGTCGCAATCACTAGGGTAATCATAATTTCCAGCATCCAATTCATCATTCCTAGATTCGACTAAATCATCCATGGGTGCATCAATCACCTCACCTTCCTCAACGGTGGGCATTAAATCCTTAACTTGATTTCTCCTAAGCTCTAATGCTTTATTTAGATCATTTAATTCTATGTAATCTCCACTCATAAGGTCTAATGATCTATTTATCACCAAAGTTTCTCCCATTAGCCTAGCTTCTAAATCAAGCTCCATTATTTCTCTTAAACTTAGCATATAGACCTTTTTAATCAAACTACTAGGAGGTTTAACACTTTTAAAAATAATCTTCTTATCCCCTACCCTTAAGGTAATCTTTCTTTAGTAAACATCAATCTTAGCATGGGCGGTAGACAAAATGGTCTTCTGAGGATCAAGGGCACTTTGATATCCTCGAGCATATATAGGATTATAAAGTCTATGGGGAAAACAAACTTACCTATTCCTACTAGTATGTTTTCAGCAATTACTTTTGGATATTTCACTGTTCTATCTGCTAATTCCATGGTCAACTTAGTGTGAGCTAACTCGCTTAATCCTAAGTTAAGGTAGGTCAAGAGAGGCATAACACTAAATCTTAAGCCCTAGCTTAGGTAAGGGCATTATCCGAATCAATGAAAACATTATTAAATATAGCAAGGTATAGTGAACCTTCTAGGTCCTTTCTCCTTTCGGGGCAATGTTTATATTGATATGTGGAAGCTTCCATAACGCTTCCAAAATTAGGTCCATAGTTCCCCTTCTCTTCTACACAGAAAAATCATATAAATGAGCTTGGAAATGAATCGTCGTGTTTGTTTTTTGCTTGTAACAAACAGTTCTATTCTATGGGATGGGATACGACGATAATTATGAAGGTCCCATACGGCGTATCGAGTGAGTATCAGCTTCAACAGTAGTCGAGATTAACTTGACATGGTCTCTCGGGTTTGGTTCAATAGAGCTTGGTAGGCTTCCGAATCCTCTTTCCTGTAGCACTTTGCTTATTTACCCGATTTGAATCTCCAAAGTTTTAATTGATGCTCCTTGGTTTCGAATGGCAGCATCCGTTGAAGTTTGAATTTCCTTAATTAACTTGGAATTTTCTTCATGACTTTTCGCTGATTCCCCCATAAATTTCCTCATGGTTTCTTTCATAGATTGTCTTCGTTCTTGAAACGAAGGATTCGCGTTATTCCTTTGGTAGAATCCTGGAGCTGCTGCTCTATATCCCCCTCCTTGAAAAGGTGCACCAAATTGCGTATAGTAAGCTTCTTCAAGGGTTTTCCCCTCTTCTTTGAGTAGGAAATCTTTGGTGTAGTGGGGCCCTTTACATGGTTCACATCCTACTTGAGCAGCATAAACTTTCTCATTAACTTTCTTGATCTCTCTTCCTAGATTATTGAGTTGTGCTTGTATAGCAGCCAATCCGTCAGAAGTTTTGTTGGGAATTAAATGTCTACATACTTAGTACTGTCAACAAAGAAGTTAGTACTGTCAATACAATTTTGTACTGCTCAAGCCTATTCAAGAAAAATGACTAAGTATGTTAGTACTGCTAGTTATAGTTAGTTAGTACTGCCAGTACATTGTTAGTACTGCCAGTATAGTTAGTACTGTTAGTATAATAGTTAGTACTGTTAATTATATAGTTAGTACTGCTTAAGTGATATGCATGAGTTATATTAGGAATAGATATGCATGATCACTTGACGCGTTTTGTAAGTCCATTAGGGTTTTCCTTAGTGTATAAAAGGAACCTTACGGCATAGTTAGAAAGATATGCAATATATGCAATAGAAGCAATACAAGTTTTCATAGTTAGTTATTCTGTAACATAGGCAGAATATTTGCAATCAATACATATTCAATGAATTTTAGGGGGTATTTTTTTTACCCAATTTGTTTCTTCTTAGTATTATCAAGTAAGACTCTGCATAAAATGAATTATTCATAATCATAAAGTTTCTCACATAGTTAGTTTGGATTTATCCAAGTTAAATAAGCTTTAACAAGCTAAGAAGATCTATTCATTGGGACTCACAAGTGGTATCAGAGCTTGTAGAGAAACTCTGAATAAGAAGAACTTTATCAGATCCATATCTCTACCTACAATACAAGATGTCTGGTGAAGAACCTGCACCATAAATGGCACCAGTAAAATCTCCTCAAATGGTGTCTACTGTAAAACTTCCTGTCCTCAAGAAGGGAGAATATACCCTTTGGAGTATGAGGATGGAGCAGTATCTCACTAACACAGATTATAATTTCTGGCAAGTGATCTTGAATGGTGATGGTCCTATACAAGTAACAACTGAAGAAAATGGTGTTGAAACTAAAGTACCTCCAAAGATAGCTCAAGCACTATTACAAAGACAAAAAGAAAGAAAAGCTAAAAGCATTATGCTTTTGGCTATTCCTGATGAGTATCAACTGAGGTTCCATACAATCAAGGATGCAAAGTCTTTGTGGGCTGCTTCAAGAGTAGGCTTGGCGACAATGTTGAATCTAAAAAGATGTAGAAGAATGTCTTGAAGCAAATAATTTGAAAACTTTTCTGTATCTGACACAGAAGGCCTAGACAAAGCATATGATAGGTTTCAAAAACTTATCCGCCAACTTGAAATTCATGGTGCAGCTGTTTCAAATGAAGATACAAATCAAAAATTTCTAAGAGCTCTACCTTCATCATGGAACAACATAACTTTGATTATGAGAAACAAAGAGGGTATAGATGAATTTAGATATTGATGATCTATACAAAAACCAAAAGGTATTTAAGATGACCAACAAAGTTTTCCTCTGATACTTCAAACTTCTCAGAAGAAGCCTTTCTATCTACAGAAGACACTAGCAGCAGTAATGATGTTAATACTGCTAATAGTGTTTCTACTGCATCAGGCCAAAATTCTTAGGGATAAGCCTCTTCATCATCATATACTGATGATCTAAGGTTCTCATTCTTTGCTAATCAGTCAAGTTGTCCACAACTTGATGATGAAGACCTAGAGCAGATTGATCATGATGATTTGGAAGAAATGGACATTAAATGGCAGGTGGCTATGCTTTCTATGAGGGTTAAGTGATTTTATAAGAAGACTGAAAAAAACTTAATCTTCAATGGCAAAGAACCTGCAGGTTTTGATAAAACTAAGGTTAAATGCTTTAACTGTCATAAAAGAGGCCATTTTGCCAGGGAATGTAGAGCACCAAGAAATCAAGGGAACATGAATGGAGATGCAGGGTATAGGAGCAGGGACAAACACAAGAAGACATTACCAGTAGAAGACCTCTGATTCATTGTTGTTCAGGATAATGCTTTTGATTAAAAGAAAAGTGGATTGGGATATGATTGGAAGTTATATAGCTCAAAAGTTGAACCACTGAAATTTGCTCTTTATGGACCTACACATAGGGTCCTGACACAAGGTACAACTCTTGTTCTAAAAATTTATGTTAAACATAAGAAAAACTCAAAATAGCTTTGATAACATAAGACAAACTCTTAGTAAGGCTAATCTAGAAATTGTAGCTTATCAGTTAGGCTTAGAATATGTAGAAGCACAATTAATTATTCATCAGAAAAATGAAGTTGTCTATCAGGAAAAGATTGCAGTATTAAAGTTTAAAGTAAAAGATAAAGGTAATACTGTCACTAGACTTACAAATCAGTTAGAACAAACATTAAAAGAAAAAGAAGATTTGAAAGCCAAACTAGAACAGTTTGAAACATCTTCTAAAAACTTAACTAAGCTAATTAATAGTCAAATAAGTTCCAAAATAATTTGGTCAGGAATATGGAGTACAATTGAAAGAATAATGATTCAAGTTGGTAGTGAATTGTTTAATAGTATGTTTGATAGTCGTTCAAGTGATAGATATGACAATCAAACAAATGATAGGTTCAAAAAGGGTAATGAATATCATGCAGTTTCCATGGAGGGGTAAGGATAAACATTTGTCTCATAAGTGTGTGTTGTTTCTCTCTCTAGAAAACATACACACTCTTTCCTTTCTCTCTTTAATAAAATGGCTTACTTTCATTTCTATCCTTCCCGGCCTCCGGATCGTCTTTTGTTAATGAAATCTTATGGTTAAAAATTGGCATACGAGCCTAGGAGCAATATCGTGATCGTTGTTGCTGAATCAAAGGTGTATCGTGTGGGTTTTTTATAAGAAACTTAAACCGAACGCACCCTTTTTCGCTTACTTTTTGATCTAAAACATGTGTTTTACGACGATCAACTTGTACTTTTGTTTGTCTTATATGTACTAGCAACTTATTTGGGTATCCAAACACGTTTTTAGATCAAAAATTTCTGGGTTTTTGAATAATTTTTGAAGGAAGCGAAATGTGTTTTGAAGACAGCGAAACATGTTTGAAGGGAGCAAAATATGTTTCTAGAATGGAGCAGAAATAGTATTCTTTGGACGAAATATGTAAAATATTAAGCGAAATATGCAGGTCAAGTCACATTCCGAGCGAAATATGCAAAATTTCTTCAAGCGAAACATGTTGGAAAAGTTCAAGCGAAATGTGCAATTTCCTGTCAAGCGAAATGTGCAATTTTTTCTCAAGTGAAACATGTTTCTTAAACCATTCGAAATGTGTAATTTCCTTAAACCAAGGGAAATGTGTAAATTCATGAGAAATATGCGGTCCTGTTTCCGAAGCGAAATATGTTGAATGTGCTAATCGAACAGACACCAATTTAAGGAAAATTTATGTTTTGAAAACCTAATTTCCCAAAAAAAAATTCCGCGCATTAGGTGGGCATGTGACCGACTTTGGGCATGTGACTGAATTTGGGAATATGATCATCAAGACAAATCAAAACATAAACACCAAAGCAAACACAACACTTAATGCCAAAACGATCCTAAAAAGATTCACTAAAACGACAAATGGCTAAAGATTCGGACTACGATGTCAAGTGATTATGAAGTTGATTTGGTATCCCTTATTTGAGATTGAAGTTGAGTTTCATGAAGGCGTCTACTTATTTCATCATCGAGACTTTCTTTTATTTGCTACCCCTTTTCTTTAAACCCAATCTATCGATTGATGACTTGCTTGAATGTATACAACTTATGATTTGGACTTGAATTATCTAGTTACCAGAAGTCAGGGGTGGTTGGTTGCAGACCTGGTTAACTATCACTTAAAGGAGTTACATTGTAGTGCTCAGTGTCACACGCAGAAGACGGTGTGGATAATTTCAAGAGGTGTTGTACTTCTTATACTTTTTTGGTTGGGTATAGAGTACTTATAGATTTAATCTTGCACCGTTCTTCAATCAACAACAGTGCAAGCTTAAGTAACAAATTTGGGGGATTTTACTTCATTTTCAAGTGTGGTATATCGGGTTTACTTCATCAAGTGATCACAGCAATAGCCGACAGAATACGAGGTTGGTAAGTTAGCCAGAGAGTTTAAAGGTTGAGATGTAATCAACAATTCTCACGGGATTCCAAGACAATGGTACTTCACAGGCTAAGTACAATTTTCAAAGTTCTTCAACAGCATTCATATACAAGACCTTGATTATACCAAGTTTTCTTAATTCTTGCTTCATCTCCTCTACGATTTCTAAAGATAAGAGGGCAATGCTTTGTTTGGATTTCAAGATTTGTGCTTAAGACAAAAACTTCTCGAGTATATGGGCGTACACAACAATGATGCTTCCGAGAGTTCGCAACCATCATGGGGGAAAATGTGTACATCTAGGACTTAGTTGACTTTGATGTTACCATGTCAACTTCCAGGGGAAGTAGTGTAGACTACTTTACTTAGTATGGTTTATGAAGTATTCTGCATATGTGAGAAGAATTGTTGATGATTTCTCGTATGTACCCCCGAACGAATGTTCACCAAGCCCTAATGATAAGAAGCAGTGGCTGTTGGTGTGGTTTGACTTCTACAAATTTCCATTGTGCACGTCAATGACAAGTAGAAGATTGTTCAAGCTACAACAAAGTTTCAAAATCTGCTTAAGATAGGGATGTGGGTTTGGGGGGAAGCTGATTCAGAAACTTTGCCAAAAAGGAGTCTATGAAGAAAGCTTTTCAAGACATGCTGCATGAATTAGGGGGAAGTTAATCCAGTTCATGCATACTACAATGGTTCCTGTACAAGTAAAGACACCGGAGATCCAAGCTGGAGTACAAGTTTCAAGACAAGGAGAACTCGGAAGACATCTTCAGCTTTGGAAGCGCTATGGAAGACTTTATTTTTGTTGCATTTGTACCTGATAGAAACATTGTAAGTAATTCCATATGTCCACATATTGGGGGAAGATTGTTAGCCTTAAAATATGGTGACATATCTGGAATTACAATAGTTTAGTTATTAAGAGAAAAAGAAGATTTGAAAGCTAAACTAGAACAGTTTGAAACATCTTCTAAAAACTTAAATAAACTGATTAATAGTCAAATAAGTTCTAAAGATAAAACTGGTCTAGGATATAGACATCAATTGAATGAAAATGATTCAAGTGGTAGTGAATTATTTAATAGTGTCTTTGATAGTCGTTCAAGTGATGGTGATGACAATCAAACAAATGATAGGTTCAAAAAGGATAATGGATATCATGCTGTTCCTCATCCTTTAACTGGGAACTACATGCCTCCACTTGCTGACCTATCTTTTGCAGGATTGGATGATTCTATTTATAGGCCTACAACAAATAAGACTAGTGCTAGTGTGTCTCAAGTTGAAACAAGTATCATCCCACCTAGCAATACTAGTGTAGAAATGCCTAGAGTTGAATCTGTTAGGCCTAGTGGAGTTATCATTGAAGATTGGGTTAGTGATGATGATGAGGATATTTCTCAATCCAATGATGTCCAAACAACAGTCAAACCTAGTTTTAAAAAGATTGAGTTTACTAAAGCTAGGAATGAACCTGTTAAATCTGATAAACAAGCTGTAAAACCTAGGATGGTCACTCAATCTCCTAAGGTAGATAGAAAAGATTGGAATGGGAAGATGACTCAAAAACTAGGGTTTGGTTTTGGGTTTACTAAGAAAGCTTGTTTTGTTTGTGGAAGTCACAATCATCTAATAAAAGATTATGATTTTCATGAAAAGAGAATGCCTAAAGAATCTATTTTAGGAAAGGGTACTGGTCATAGGGAAGTTAGACCAATTTGGAACAACACTCAAAGAATAAATCATCAAAATAAATTTGTTCCAACTGCAGTCTTAATTAGGTCTGGAAGAATACCAGTTAGTACTGCCAAGCAGTATGTTAATACTGCTACCCCTAAAAATAGAGTGGATGTTTCAAAATAAAAAATAAATACTTTTCCTAACTCACATTCACCTATTAGAAGGCCTTTTTATAAATCAACAGTACTTAATACCAAGGTTTCAAAAGTAAAAGTTAATAATGTTAAAGTAAATGGTGTTAATACTGCTGGGCAATCAGTCTTCATCAATGAATCATCTAAGATTATTATCTAAACCTCACAATATCCATTTAGCTTGAGTTTTATAATGAGGGAAGCATATGTAGGCAAAGTTGATCAAAAGATAAGCATACATAATATCATATATATAGCAAAAGTCTATCAAGGTGCATGCAAGCATTGGTTTAGGATGATAAAATCAAAAGATCATCCACGGCAAGCTAAGTTGCCCAAACTAAGTATAAGTTACTAATAAGATAGCATTAGTATTAAACACCTAAGCATATAAATAGTATATAATATAGATTAATAATGTATAAAGCAATTCCCTTATTGCTCACTTCTTTAGTTTTTTTTTCTCTAACAAACCTTCAAGACTTTTTCCGATACCTTACTCCACACGACGCTCATCTTATAATTTGTACTTGAGGTTGATGATTTTGTTAGGCGGGTGTAGGTTCAGGTGAGGGTCAATGTTAGGTGGGTTTTGAAAGACTTGAGGAACTAGATTGGTTAAAGAATTGACATAACGAATGGGGGAAGGAGTGCTTGCACACGAGGTCCCTTTGTCATTCCCATCGTCATCATCATCGTTGAGATGAGATGAGGATTGTTGATCGAAGGCGGAAGAAGAAGAAGTGGAATGACAAAATCTTCTCGTGTCACGATCCCTTCTAGGCTTTCGCTCTAATTTAGCGGCAAGAGGATTCATGACACGATCGTACAAGACATAGGACTCATTTTCCAATTCAGGATTTTCCCTAACGATGAATTTAAACAAACGAATTAATAACATACCATAGGGTAGAATTAACCTCTTTTGTTTAGTAACCTACTCCATTCGTTTTGCCATGAAATAGGCAAGGTTGAATCTTTTAGAGTGTACGACACAATAAAGCATATAACAAAGACATGCAGGAACATGATCCCGATTACCCCCAGACAAAAAGACATTTTCCCGGATAATTTCTTCTAAAGGCTTCAGAGTTGGCTCAATTTCATGAGTTAGAACTTGATATTCAAGAACATCAAACTCTTCCTCATGACGGATGCGACGGACTTGACCATCTCGATCAATTCGAATAGACGAAATGATGTCCTCAATGGAAGGAAGGTTGGTTTGATATGGACCATCCGAAGGGATACCATATGCCAACTCATCAAGTCCCATCTATCGGTAAAGACACACGCACCTTCACAAGGTACAACAAGAATTAGAGCAAATTCTTTAAGAGAGTAAGAAAAGAATAGATTTTGAATAACAAACTCGATAAACATTTGACCTTTGTCGGAATAACTGACTCGATATTGACTATAAAACTAGAGAATGAAGCGAGGATAAATTTGTTCATTTATTTCAAGGAGACACTCAAACTCGACAAAATGGAACAAAGATCGAACATAGTTTAGATCCGCAAAGTTGTCAAAACCCACCCGACCCTCATGAATATAACGGCTTTCTAGGTCTCTTAGTTTTTCTTTTATAGGTGTATGGTATTCATGTGATATCATTGGTATGTAGGCTCTTGTATTTTTATGATCTTTAGATGACTTACGAGGCATGATTTCCTAAAAGAAAAAAGAAAAATCACATTTTATTATCGTTTCACTTGTAGTTGGTTATGTACATTCTTCTAGTGTGTGTCTAGATGTAACAAATGTGGAAGTGCGCATTAACTCGACCTAAAACTATAAAAATCCTGAAGAGTTAACCTAAACGCTCCTTAATTTGATTTTTCTCATCCAAACAAGTCAAAAAATACATATGAGTTATGTATCTTGAAATTTGTTCATGAGATCATTATGCATGTGTTTGAAAACATTTTTGGGTTGGATTAACAATGCATAACAACAATTTTATTATGTTCCTAACGTGAGTGATTTGAAAATAAAATTGGGGTTTTGGTTCGAAATCAATTTTTCAACAAATTCACTAATGTATGCAAATCCTATATCTACGGGAAGCATATTAGTTATACATTGTATCCTAGTACTCTTAATTGTACAAAATTGAAAGAAAAATCGAAAATCCCCAATTTCAATTTTTGGTGTTCATCATGAACCCTAGACTCAAATTAAAAGAAAATAGATGAAATGACTTACAATTGATGATCTTTGTGATATTAGTATTGATTATTAGTGTTGATTTGATCTTCAATTGATGTTTTGATGGTTAATTTTGAGTTTTGGTGGGTTTTGAGTCGTGTTCGTTAGTGGCAGCAAGTAAGGGGGTGTTTGTTTTTCTGTTTTGAAATTTTTTTGTTTAAGTGTCCCATTTTGTGACTTGCTGGTAGCGGTCCCATATTTATTGGCGATCCCAAATATATTTGGGGGCCGCCCTCAGCCAAGGGTTTTTGGACTTGGTTTTTGACGAAAATTTTACGAAGAAAAGTAACATTTTAATTTGCATTTCGCGAATTAAATATGCTTAAAGTATTTCGGATGAAGTATTTAAGTTTTCACGACACAGAATGGAACACGGACTAGAATTGAGACAGAAGAAAGAGAAGCGAACTAAGATGATTTATGGAATGTGTTCAACGATCACTGTTTAGGGTTTTGTAAGAATGTCGGCGAAGTTGTCGATGGATCGAAAACTTTTTCGATTGAGATATGTCCTTTCTGGACATTATCACGAAGAAAGTGGTGACATATTTCGATGTGTTTGGTACGAGAATGTTGCACCAGGTTTTTGCTAAGGTCAATCGCGCCTTTGTTGTCGCACATGATGGGAACGTCGTCGAGTCATATGTCGTAGTCGATGAGAGCTTGTTTCATCCATAGTGCTTGTTGACATGCCTTTCCGGCGCTTACGTATTCGGCTTCGGTAGTGGCTATAGCAGTGCTCTTTCGGTCTACATAATCTCTCGCGTGATCAGAGTCGGCATATACTAAACAAACTACGGTTCTATGCCGGTCCCATAGGAAATAACCAAATCCTAAATGCCGTAGTGCTTTTAGTGTATCGAAAGATACGCTTAACCGCTTCAAGATGAGAGGTTTTGGGAGCCTCTTGGAAGCGGTCACGGAGGCAGACACTAAACATGATATCGAGCCTACTTGCCGTTAGGTACAATAAACTACCTATCATGCCTCGATACTTGGTACTATCTACCGACTCACACTCTTCATCTTCGTGAGTTTAGTAAACAAAGTACATGGGGGTTTTCATTAGTTTAGAATCTTTTAGACCAAATTTCTTAAGCATTTCTTTAATATACTTAGATTGATTAAAGAATATACCATCTTCCATTTGTTTAATTTGTAATCCAAGGAAGAAGTTAAGTTCACCCATCATGCTCATCTCGAACTCGTCATGCATGATTTTGGCAAATTCATCACACATGTCTTGACAAGTCAAACCGAATATAATGTCATCGACATATATTTGAACAATGATGAGATTTGAACTTTTCTTCTTAGTAAAAAGAGTGTTATCTACCATTCCCATTTTATATTCATGTTTAATAAGGAAAGCTTTTAATCTATCATACCAAGCTTTGGGTGCTTGTTTAAGACCATATAAAGCTTTCTTTAATTTATAAACATGATTCAGTTTTTTGAAATCAATGAATCCTGGAGGTTGTGCCACGTATACCTCCTCATTGATAAAACCGTTCAGGAATGCACTCGGGGCATAAGTTTCATCATATGCTAATAATATCTTAATAGACTCAAGTCTAGCAATCGGGGCATAAGTTTCATCATAATCGATGCCCTCTTGTTGGTTGTAGCCTTGAGCAACTAACCTAGCCTTATTTCGAGAAACAATACCGTTCTCGTCTAACTTATTTCTAAATACCCACTTAGTTCCTATGATTGTCATATTTCCTAGTTAGAACTAACTCCCCAAACTCCGTTAGCACGAATTGATTTAATTCTTCTTGCATGGACTATCCAACTTTCATCTCCTAATGCTTCATTCACATTCTTAGGTTCTATAGTTGATATAAAACAAAAGAAATACTTTGTTATTTGGGCTTGTGACCTACAGGTTTCTTTGGTTAAGTTTCCTATACAATTTCTAATGTGATTCTTAGATTCCTTAATGGTTGATTATTACTCAACCTCTAAGTGTTTCTCCACAATGTCGTTTTCCTAGGTTTTCTTTCGGTGACCTTAATTGCTTCTTCTTCACTAAGTCATCATCCACCAAGGTGATGTCTTAAGGGTGGAGGATTTCATCGAATGTCATGGTTGGATTCTTTGACTTTTTCTAGTGTGTTTTTGTTTAGGAGATATAGCTTTACTATTTTGAGAATAACCTAAAAAGACACATTTCAATGACTTTGTCAAACTTGGTAAGGATAGTCTTTTGGTGTTCAAATGAAGCACATGCTTCCGAAAACACTCGTAAAATAATCTAGTGTAATGGTTTTCTACCTCTTAAGAGAATCATAAGGTGTTTTTTCTTAGAATGGCTGTAATGAGAAATTCGATTGAGAATAATATGTTGAAGAATCTACGGCGTACCACCAAAACTTTTTGTGGTAACGATTGCTCATTCAACATTTGCACTACTCATTTCATAATGTCCTATTTTTCCTGATTCGACTACGCATTTGAATTAAGGAGTGCTTGGAGCCGAGAAGTTATGTGTAATACCGTTGGTATTGCAAAACTCTCCAAATTGCACCTCATTATCAAATTCTCTACCTTGGTCGATTCTAATTGACACTATTAAACAACCTAATTGGTTTTAGATTTTCCTACTAAATATTTCGAATTGATCGAAAGCTTCGGCTTTATCCTTAAGAAATATATTCCAAGTATACCTAGAGTAGTCATCTACTATAACTAGGGTGTAACGGTTTCCTCTGTAACTCCGTATGGCGGATGGACCGAAGAGATCCATATGGTGAAGTCTAAAGTATCTAGATTTTAGACTACATTTCTTAGCTTTGTGACTACCGTGAGCTGTTTCTAATTTTTGCAAGCATCACAAAATGTTGATCAAACTTAACTTAGTAGTTTTCTAACTAATTCTTAGAACATAACGATTGAATGAACGCATATTTTGCTGACCTATCTTCTATGCCATAAGTGGAATTCTCACAATCGTTGCTAGACAAATTTGATCCTTAGGCTTAGTTCCTAATTTCATTACATATAAGCCCTTCTTCCTAATACCTCTACCTATGACTTTATCTTCTATAGTGATTTTACTATCATGTTCAGAGAAAGTTACTCTACACTTATTATCACATATTTCCTATACTTAGCAAATTAAATCCTAAGTTATCAACATGTTCTACATCATTTATTTATTTGAAGAGTCATAAGAAATCGTACCTTTCCCAATGATGTTACCGCGCAGATTACTACCAAAAATGACATTACCTCCATTGTATGCCTTGTAAGTGGAGAAGATTTTGGTTACCCATCATATGTTTAGAGCATCCATTATCCTTGATCCATTCGTCGGGCTCCAAGTCGACTCCAAGGCATATCTATTTATATAAGACAATAACTCAAACATTTGGTCCCCAATATCTCATGGGTCCAAAGTTGTTAGTGCTAAACATCCTTTGCATTTGATGCAATTGGTTAGGATGAGGAAATGGAGAACACATTTCCCATGGCATGTAACTTTGACGTGGAAAGTTGTTCCAAGTTACAGGAAAGCCATGAGGTCGATTTTGTCGACCAATGTTCCTTTTTGGTTGCGGTGTCTTTAGGACGATAATAATTATTATTAGACTCTTCTAGTGAGTGGAGTTTTTTTACTAAATGAGTTTTGAAAACCAACTTCGGTTTAGATAATGCTTACAGAATTGTTTAACATCATTGTCACTGTAGCAACAAGAATTTTGAACTTTGTTTACAAGTATGTGTTTTGGTCTAGGTAACTAAAAATAGATTTTATTTAAAGACACAGTTTTCTCAGATCTATCGTTGCTGGTGGCGGTCCCATATTATTTAGGAGCCCGCCTGAACTTAAGGGGGGGCGCCCATAATTTATGGACCATCCATCAAGAATGCCTTTTTCTTCCTGAGCTTTTACAAATTTTATTTCTTTAGTTTCACTAGATGATGCTTCAAATGAATTAAACCTTAAACCTAATTTATCACCAGAGGGTTTTTGATTATTTAACATTTCATTCAAGAAATGTGTACTCTTTTCAAATTTGTTTAATCTAGTAGATTCATCTTTGAGTTTTTCATTCTCAATTTTAAGTACATGACACTTTGCACAATCGAGATTAACAACATCCGTTTTTTTCTCGAGTGTGGACAAATTTATCTTTTTAATTCTCTAAGCTCATTTTTCTAACTAATTTCTAGTAGCTTTTAACTTTTTGTTTTTAGTGATTATCTTTTAACTCATTTTGGCCATAACTATATATTCATTGACTAAAGTTATATCATCAATTGATGAGTTTCATCACTAAAGTAAATGATTCGGAACAAACCTCACTTGATGCGTGAGCTACAAACACGTTTCCATCTTTGACCTTTTCATCATCTACGACACGCTATCGCTCCAAGAGCCTTTGACCAAAACTCTTTGGTTTTTGGTCTCGCGTGGCTAGGACATTTCTCCATAAGATAATTATGGATTCTGCAACTAGATGCCTTCCTTTCACTTATGTCGTTTTATCGTCTCGACTTCTTTGAAAGGTATTTTTGTCATTCCGAGGTTGTCTTACGAATCTACCTCTTCTCTTAAAGAACGTCTCGAAGTCTCTGACCCGCCATGGCGTACTCTTTTCGTCTACTTCACTACCAGAAGTCGAACACTCTTCTTCACTAGATCTTTCTTAGCCTTTTAAAGCAAGACATTTTCCTTTAACTTTTTGCTTTACTTATTTCAGAACTTTTTGATGATCATCTCATGGACTTTGAGTTTCCAAAGACTCATCAGAGATAGTGATGTTAAGTACTTTTGACTCTTCAATCGCCATGACCTTTGCTCTCCATATATGGATGTAGAGCCCCGTAAGAAACGTTCCTTACGCATTCTTAACTAGAATAACTTCATCAAGAGCTTTTAAGACTAAGTAATAATAGTATGAAATCTAGCAAATGCACTATCTATAGATTCGTCTTCTAAAAGAACGAATTGTTCATATTGTAGAAGCCAAAAGGTCGATCTTATTATATTATGACCTTGGCTATTACCTTGATGGTGATAACAAAGTTTTTTCAACTTTCTTGCCGTATTACTCAAGAAATTCTTTCATATTCTTTTCTAGGCAAAGCATTGTAAATAACCATTTTGGCTTCATTATTTTTCGCAAGCTTTCTTTTAAGATCATCGGTTTGTTTTTCAAAAGGGATAACCTCATCTAATTTGGTTTTCGGATTTTGTACAATAGGTTGAAAATCACCATTGGTAATAACATGCCAAAGATCTAGATCTTTTGATTTAACATATGTCTCGAATCTATTTTTCCAATAAATAAAACTATCGCTTTCAAAGAGTGGTGGTCTTTGCATAGATTGCCCTTCTAGATATTTGTCGGAATCCATAGATCGATCCAAGCTTTAAAATACAGTATATTTTAAAAATCTTGAGTGACCTTGCTCCTGATACCAATTGTGGAAACTAGAAGGGGGGTTGAATAGTTTACACGTTTGTTTTACGGTTTAAAAGTTTACTTTCAAAAATGTATAGATCCGAGTTATATGTTCAATCAAATCACAATATGAACAAGCAATAACTATCTAAACGAAAACTAAATAACAACAATAATAATGTAAAGAGATAAGGAAAGAAACAACCAAACCAAGACACCGAGATTTTATAGTGGTTCGGCACAAGCACCTCTTCGCCTACTTCCAACTCCCCGAGTATCCTACTCGAGAATTTCACTAAGTCAATCAAACTCTTTAGGCTAGAGAAATACCGTTTACACTCACTTACGTTATTTTACGACATAACTAAATGTCGAGTCCTAATCTTAGCTAGAACCAATCTACCACTTCAAAAGATATATACACTCACAAGATCTACACTACGGATCGACACATAACGAATCACAACAATGCAACACACAATAAAAATAACTATTAGGTTATGGTACTTAGAAAAGAGAGAAGAGATCAACTAATTAAATCACTTCATTTCTTCGACGAATACAGTGTACTACTCTGCACTTAATGAGAGGGAAAGATGAAGAAGAACATATTAGATCACTGAAAACAAGATCTAAGTAATGTTAGTGAACAAGATTTTAGTACGAAGAAAGAAGGTTTGGAGGAGAAAGAAGAAACTAAAAAATTTCGTGGCAAAGAGGAATACTTTTCTGCTGGGAAGTTGGAGCAGTCTTTATAGCAGGGGAATCCCAATGGCTCTCTGGGGGCGGTCCCAGCGGTCCCTTATATATAAAGGGGCCGCCAGGCCTATAAGGGGGCCACTGCCTAGACTTCGCTCCTTATTTTGTCTTTTGTGGGAAGTTTATTTGGTGGGTAAAGTTTCCGATTGGGGAGAAAAATTATAATTTCAAAAATTTAAGTTTAATAAAACTTTTTATTTTAATTAGAAAGATTTTGTAAAAGTATTTTTGAGAAAATACATACTTTTGTAGAATTAAAAGTGAGGGTTAAGAGAAAAATATTTTCTTCATCATTAATCATGCTTAATTAATTTGTTTGTCCATAACTTAAGTGATCACTAATCTTATAAATGAAATTTTACATTTAATAATTTGTAAACGTTTATTTTTATTGTAAACGTTTTTACATTTTGTTATTATCAAAACGTTGAGAGGTCGAAAAATATAAATAATGTTTTTAGACATTATTTATATTAACAGTGTTCATACTGAAAAGACTCACAGATGAGATAACCCGCTAAAGATACATCCTCTGATGGATTACTCCTGGAGGTGTCCTTCACTTACTATCATGGAGTACAAACTAAGCCATCAGACTGATGAAAAAGGCTTTAGTACACAGAGTTGCACTCATGGAGTGAACTCACTGAACTCATCAGCGACTTAAATTCCCTTTACACTATCAGAGTCTTGGTGTTTAGTGAAACCTAGTGGGAGGACACTCCGTACCTCCCAGTCCCTTGTTCTTCAATTAGATATAAATTGAAATTCAGATTCAAAGTTTCTTTGGATTCACTATTTCTTTTTTCTCTTCCTAGCTCAGTTCAGTTGTGAGTACACAACCTCTTCAGTGACTTTTCTGGACCATTGAACCACACATGTCTTAGTTCCATTAGGAATCCTTAAACTTGTCTAGGGACTGAAGAGAATCTATTCCATCAAAGGATAACATCCCATTGGATTCAATTATTGAGTTAAATGAAACTATTCATTAGTACAATCACTATAAACCTAAAAAGCCTTAGAATGCTCAGCCTATCCAACAAAGATGCATTCAATGCCTCTTTCACCCAAAGTTTTTAGGTTTGGATCAGGGAGTCTTACAACTGCCCTACAACCCCAAACTATGAGGTAGTTCAGGTTTGCTTTTCTTTTAGTCCAGAGTTCATAGAGGGTTATCATGTTCCTTTTGTTGGGAATCCTATTTAATAAATTGCAAGCTGTCAATATAGCTTCACCCCAGAATCCTTGACTCAACCCTAAGTAGGACAACATGGATTCAACCATTTCTTTCAGTACCCTGTTTTCCTTTTAAATATACCATTTTGTTGTAGAGTATAGGGAGCAGTCGTTTCATGGATAATACCAATAGACTAAAAATACCGAGTATCCATGTAGTCACCTCCCCTATCAGTCCTGAATATTTTGATCAAGGATCCTTATTGTAATTCAACTTCTGTTTTGAATACTTTGAATTTATCTAATGCTTCATCCTTAGTATGTAACAAATAAAAATAACAAAACCTAGAAGCATCATTAATAAATGTCACAAAGTATTTCTTATTCTTTAATGAGGGAGTAGCATGCAAATCACATAAATCACTGTGGATCAACTCTAAAACTTCAGTTTCACGTTTTACATTTTGAAATGGTTTCTTAGTTATTTTGGTCAGCATGTAAGTTTTATATTTTCCAATATCCATGTCAAAGGCTGGGATTAATCCATCCTTACACATATCCTGCATCTTCTTATAGTAGACATGGCCTAGTTTAACATGTCATAGGATTGAATCATTTCGTTTAGAGGTTGACATAAAGGTTAAACCAATATTATCGTTAACAATATTAAGCCTGAACATTTGATTACTCAAATAACCTAAACCAATAAACACACCATGTTTGGATAGAACAAATTTATTAGATTCAATCATGGTATGTGCTTAATTACACATACCTTTTACCTAATAAAACGAGCCTAAAATGACTAAAATATATCAAAAATGCATTGTATTTGTGTGTTTTGTGATTTATGTTGTGCAGGAAACGGATATTCACTAAAGGACAAAAATGAAGCCAAAACGGACAAAACCAAGCACGGGAATAAAAAGAGCGTGAAAAGCCAAAGTCGAGGACATAAGCATCTTATTGGGCCAACCCGTACCCAAGTTAATGGGCCAAGTCAGCCCATTAAGCCTTTTATATAATTAAAAGCCCATGATAAAAGCCTAAATCTAATTAATTTAAACCTGGCCCAAATTAAAGCCCAAACCAAAAAGTCCATTAACCCTAAACTTAAACACCCTAAACCTTTTACACTGTTAGTCATTAGGGACTAACACAGTTAGTCCATATGGGTTTTTACCATTAGTCCTTACACCCTAAACCCATTACCCTTTACACCTAACCGACAAATCAAACTCCTTAAACCTTTTCCCGCCAAATCCAAATACTATTCACCCATCCCTTTCATCTAACCCTACAACCTGACAAACACCCTTAACCTTTTCTTCCCTACAACCCGACAACCCCATTTAACCTATTCTCCCAAGAAATGACAAAACACGTTGGCAATCCTATGATAATTGATTGGTTGATGGACATCAAGGGCTGAGATCAAGATAAATGGATTCAAGGGCTATGATTAAAGGCTTGGAGAGCACTCTCAATCCCTCTCACAGAAGAAACACACCTCAAAGGGCTAGAGCTTCTCAATTCGGCTATAAATAGAGGGTGTTTTCACACATAAAAAAAGATATCAATCTAGTGTAGCTTTTTATTGTATTTTACAGCTTATATTAGTTTAAGTCAGCTTATTGTAACTTTCTTTTCAAGTCTTGTAAACGTTTTTTAAGTTTTAATGAAATTCCAAGTTTAATGTTAAAATTCTGTTTTTGTGTTAATGAATCTTATGTTTGAAAATGTTTTGATAAGCTTCATATAAGCTCTTGTTTAAGCTGTTTTACTAAAACAATATAAACCTTTACATAGCTTATAGTGTTTAAGCTAATTTCACTCAAAATTCACCCCTAAAATACCTCAGCTTAACTTGGAAGATAAGCCAAACCTGGATGGGCTTATATGACCATACTAGCTTGTTTTCAAACAAGCTAGAGCTTGTTGATAAGCTCTAAGAGCATTTATTGTCCTTGTTTAAGCAAAGGACTTAGTAAGTTTTCACTTTTTACTTTTTAGCTTATTTACTGTTTTGCTTATTAGACTGCTTATCTTCTGCTTATTTATGCTTATTTATGTTGCCTATTGCTTATTGATGCTTGCTTATTGTTTAAATCTCTATTTCATGTTTTTATATAAAACTGTCTTATTTAGCTTAAAACTGCTTATGTTGTTTGCTTATTGTTAAGTGCTTATTGAAGGTTGGATTTTGCTTATTAAGTCTTAAGATTGTTAGTTTGTCATCTGTTTTTAAAAACCTTAGCTTAAAACAGTCAAAATCAAGCTTAAAATGGTTTTTAAATTTTTAAAGGGGTGTTTGGGATAAGCAGCACTAACCTTAGTTAGTGTTGTTTGACCACTCATTGGTCTTTAAACCAACTTTAAAAAGCTTTAAATAAGCCTTATAATCAGTTTTCATAAAGTTTTTGCAAGTCATATCAGGTTTTAAGGTTTAATCTACTTAATCTTAGAATATGTGGTGTTTAAGCTTATTCATACTACTTATATTTAAATTTTGCTTAAAAGTTGTTTAGAGGTCTTGTTTATGCTTCTATTTTGTTTCTAAATGCAGCAAAATAGAGTTGGTTAAGTGTGCCATTGTTTTGTGAGATTTCTTATCATTCTGTCAAGTAGTATTTCAAGACAGTTTTAAAAAGCTTAAAGTCAGTTTTTGATCTTCAAATTTAGGTTAGTTAATTGAATGTTTCGACATCGAAATTGACGACACAAGCTTATTGGCCTACAAGCTTAATCTGTTTGTGCTTTTTAGAAACTTAAAACAGCTTTTACTAGCTTATTATTAGGCCTGCAATTAGCTTATTTGTCTTTTAGAATCCAAAAAACCATGTGTAAAACAGCTTTTCTCTTTGCTTTTCTACTTAGCATTTAAACTTATTTGCTTAAATCAGTTTTATTTGTTCTTTGAGTGCCTATTCTCAATCGTTTTTAATTTGTAGCTTAATTCTTTTTGCTTAGTAGGTCCTTATCTTAGCTCAAAGTAGTGGTTTAGCCTGTTTGTCTGTTTTAAAGTGTCTACTGTCTTATTGCTTTTTAAGTCCTTTTTAGCTTATTTCTTTTATTTTTTAGCTTATTTCTTTGCTTATTTTTGTTATTAGCTTAGAGTTCTTTACCTCATTTTACTTGTTAGCTTTTTCTCTTTGCTTATTTGGTCTTAAATTTAGCTCAAAGTTTGTCATATTTCTTTAAAACCTCTTTTTAAAGTCAAATGTCTTTAAGCTTTTCAGTGCTTACTAGCTTGTTTTATTTGCTTATTTAAAGCCCAGTAGTGCTTAATGAGTCTAGGTAATTATCTGTTTGTAGCTTATTTGCTTTTCCTGTGGCTTATTCAATCTTAAAAAGCCATATAGTTTTAGATTTTAGTCACTTAGCTTAAAAATCAAGTTTGTCACCTTTAATTAGCACTTTACTAGCTTATTATTAAGTTTTGTAAAAAAGTTGTTTTATTAAAGTTACCACAAGGTAATGAAAACAATACATTATGTCACACAAGAATAAGTTGTAGTTAGGTAGTTAATTATTAAGAAAAATCATAAAAAGAGAAAAAAGTTTTGAAAATGGGAAAGCGGGTGTTTTATAACTTGTGACTTAGAAACTTTCCCCGCAAAGACTTTACTACTTCTTAAAGGATTAGTTTGGGGAGGTTTCGAGGTATTTGGTTATAAGGCATGTAATATTGCGTGAGGACACGCAATCGTTTAGTTTGGGGAATTTTGATAGGTGTAAAATACACATATCCGTTAACACCAAAAATGACCCTAAATGACCAAAAATACAGTGAAAATGGCAAAGATATGTGTGTTTTTGTGTTTTGTGTATGCAGGTATGGATAAAGCAAAAATCACAAGAAAACCGTCAAAAACGGGCAAACACGGACACGAGGAACGGAAGAGCACAAAAGAAGCCGGGAAATCAAGCCAAAGTCAAAAAGTCAACAAGTGGTCAACCCTCAGTCAACTTTGGTCAAACAGTCAAAGTCAACACTAGAAGACAAAAACCCCAAAGTTACCATTCTAGTCACTCATATTTCCAAAGTTACATAATTAGTCCCTAAACCTAAATGGGCCTAATCCTTCCTTAAACCTTTACCCGGAAACAATAAAACCAAAAGTCCAATTCCTAGGCCCATAACCCTTAATCACAAGTCCAGGGACCATTCTTGTCCAAAGTAAAAGATCTTTTACAACAAGGTCCTAGTTTGCCAATAGCCCAAAGTTTAAATCCCTTTTACCCGTTCAGTTAAAAAGAGGCGCAAAATCAAGTTATTACTGTTCATCATCGTCCCAAACCTGCCCTCTCCTCATATCAAAGGGCTTCTCAAAATCGAAGGGTGAAAACGACAATTCAAGAGCTCTAGTACAAGATGGCAGGGTTTAATAGTCATTTCAAGCATCCTCATTGGTCAAGACAAGCAAGGAAATGCCATGTGGATGTAAAGAAAGCACAAGAGAAGAGGGATTTTACTCTACTATTACTCAGAGAACAAGCACAAACATCACATCAATGGATTTCCAGCTTGGCAATCCATGTGAGTGATCACATGATCCAAGGGCCATAATCAACTCTCCAGTGATTAGAGGAATGTACGGATGAGATTAGCAGGAGCGTCTAACTAACTCAGGCTTCTAGAAGGTTCTCTCAGCAGCTATAAAAGGCCCTCATTCACACACACATGAACATCTTCTTTTTCCTTTATTTTTTTAGCTTAATTTAGTTTAGCTTATGAAATTTTCATGTATTTTCTTTAAATTCCTATTGTAATCTCTTTCCAGTAATGTAACAAGATTTTAGTAAATGAAATTCAGTCTTCTTTTAATAAAATTGTTATAAATTCTTAAATAGCTCTAGTGTTCTCATGTTAATGATTCATAAGCTCTCAATAAGCTCTCTATAGCTCTCACTAGTCTCTAAGCTAGTGATATAGCTTAATTCAGTCTTAATATTTACTTAAATAAATAAATTCAGCTAAATACTTTGTCTATTGGATTATAAGCTTTTGGAAGGGGATCCAAAGATGGAAGGGATCCCAAGGACTTTACTGGCTTATCTTAGGATAAGCCAGAGCTGTTGATAAGCTCATTTGAGCCCTTTAGCTTTTATTTAGCTGAAGCTCTAGTAAGTTCTCATTTAATTTCTTTTGTTCTTCAATATATAGCTTAATAATTGCTTATTAGTGTAGATTTGCTTATTTGCTTAATCTAGTTGCTTATTTGTGCTTATAATTATCTCTTTGTGCTTATATTATAAATTATTCATCTTTTTTACTTAATACTTAGCTCCTTAAATTTTCATTACTTGGTTCTTAAAAATCACTAAAAAAGCCAAAAAAAAATTTAGCTTAGTCTTTAAAACTTTGATTCAGCTTATTAGTTGATGACTATGTTGTTAAGCCTATTAACAGCTAATTTAATATCGGTAATAAAGGTCTGTTAATATGGATTTAATTCATGAGCCAAAATGAAATATGCATTATATATATGAACTGTTTGGATACAGCTTTGTTTACCCTTAAATCAAAGCTTCTTGGTAATTTTTTTTGGTTAGCTTGATTATCTTATTTGATTAAGATATGAGTTGGTTTGTACTGTCAGTTTAAGCTCATAATCATTTTAAGGCTTATTTTTCTTGTTCTAGCACCAGGGGATTTTTCCCTTTGATTTTGCTTGTGAAAAATTTGAACCAAGCCATCCAAGGCTTGGTTTGTGGTTGCATTGTGTTCAAACACACTCAAATAGAGGTGTGTTAATGCAGTTGGTCCTTATGACACTGAATTTGGTTTTACCTCTTTGTTAATTGCATTAGCAGTAGTAACTTCAGTTACTACTGCTGTCTTCTTAAGCCTCAATTAAGTTAGTATTAGTAGGACTTGGGATCTAAATTTCAGTAGGATTATAGATTTCACATAGCTTAATATAGATTAGAACTTGTTTTTTCATTCCTAGCTTAATTTCTAGCCTGCATTTTTGGTTTAACCAATCTGTCAATTGCACCAGCAGTATTAACAATAAGTTAATATTGTTGGTCTTATTGAATCAATGTTAAGGTAGCTTAAATAAGTTTTAGCTTTTAAAACTTAGTAGATTTATAGACTAGATATAGGATAAGTTAGGTTAAGACTTAATTTCTAGCTTAATTCTAGTATGCATTTGCTTTTAAATTTCATTAAAAATCTTGTAAAGCCAAAAACAGTAGTAACCAAATCTTAGCTCTTAATCTTAAATTTTTAGCTTATAGTATATGTTTTTATGGTTTGAATTCATAGTCTATTAGTAATTTGTCTAGTTTCCAAAAGCTTAGTTTCAGTAGTAGCTTAATGAGCTTAATAGCTTATTTTGATTTTGAGATTTTAAGTGTTCATTCCTGAGTTAGCCTTTAGATCTTCAAATTCAGATAGCTTTTAGTGTTTAATGTTCAATTAGCTTTTCAATTCTAGTTAGTAGGCATCATAAGCTACCTAGAACAGCCTGTGGTTTTTAATTTGAGCTTAATTTGAGCTTTGTGCAAGTGTTTAAGTGGAAACAAGCATTTTTGAGCTTAAAAGCTCACTTTCTGCATCAGCTTATTTCACAAGCTCTTTTAGAGCTTAATATTGGTTTTCAGCTTATACTTCTTTCATTAAAATTGTTCAAAAAAGTGAATTTTATAAGTTCCAGCTTTTGGTTTTCAAAAAAATAAAAAAAAGGTGCAAAAAGGGTGTTGCCAGTCTCGAACCCACGAACTCTCCCACACAATACACACGTCTTACCAATATGCTACAATAGCTCATCCATCCACTTCTCTCCACATTTAATGTACTATACACAATTCTCATTTTTACTCGTTAAAAAATAAAGCCTAAGCTTATTACAGCTTATTTTAGGACTTTTCGTTTAAGCTTTCTATTTCTTTTCATTTTTCCTTTAATCTTTGTTAAGTTTAGGATTTTCCCTGAATTTTTCATATTTTTCCATAAAGTAGATTATTTTTAATCATTTTTCTAAGGTTTCAAAATTCGAAAATACATAAAAAATAGAAAAAAGTTTTATAAAAATACAAAAAAATAGTTTTTAACATTAGATTAAATACTTTTAGGTTTACATTCAGAAAAATCATTTTCAACACTTTTAGATTTTAATTTTCATTTTTAAGCCTTTATTTTTAATTTTAAAAATAGGATTTTAATTTTAAAAATAGTTAAAAATAGTTTTCTGAGTTTTTATGTTATTTTAGACTTTTCTAAGTTTAAAAATCATTTTTCTTAATTTTTAGGACTTTATTTGCTATTTTTCTAGATTTAATTAGATTAAAATAGTTTTTAATTCATAATAAATTCAAAAATAATCAAAAAAATGTTTTTCTTTTTCTTAAAATTTTCTTTTGTCCTAATTTAGGTTTAGAAATTTAGTTTGCATTTTTAGGAGTTAATTTTAGTGTATTTGCTTATTTGTCGCGTTTTATTTGCTCCCGTTAATTAGTTTAAGTGTTTAATTGCTTTTAATTGTTTATTTTAATTGTTGCTTTTATTTAGTAGTTATAGATACTCAAAAATATCTTTTCTCTCATTCAAATCATAATCCAAGCTAAAGCAAGGTTTCAATTTCACAAGTCGTTGGGGAAACGACCCGGGTGATCATTACTTCCCGGAATCATACGTATCTATTAATTATTACTTAGGGAATTATCTCTATACTTTTGTGTATTAAATATAATATAAGTGTCTAAAATCTACAATCACTTGCCTTATTTGTTTTTATCATTAGTAAAATAAAATCAAAACCAAATCCTTTGATCATCAAATGCGCGATCACAAACTTAACGTGATTCAATCACGCTTCGTCGGATAAACGACTCGGGAGATTTGGTCATCACTTTTCCTAAAGTGATTTTTATATCTTAACGAATACTTCCTTATATATTGATAGTCGGTATATTCTTTATATATATATATAAATATTATATAATATATAATATATAATAATAATATATATATATATATATAATAGTTATATATATTTATATTTTATACTATTAATAATCGTCAAATTCCAAATTTTTTGCGCCGTTGCCGTGGGAGGTGTGTGCGATTAGCGTTTACGTTGAAAATTAGTGTTTGAAAGACCATTCCTCGTAGAAGTTATCGTTTTTTTTATATAAAACTAGAAAAAATACAAAATGTTTTATTTTCTCGATTTATTTTTCAAAGATTTATTAAAAAACAGAAAAAAACTTTTTATAAAGTATTTAAAGACCAAAAAAAAAACAACAAAGCACCCGAGTGTCACTTGTGAAATCGCTCACCTTTAGATTACAAACTATAAGAAGGTATAATAGAGTTTGATTCTACGATCTCGACCAAAAGGAAAGGTTTTTAAAACCTTCGCGCTACCCCTTCTCCTTCTTGTTCGTTTTCTAGAGAGCTACCGTACACTTGTTCGATTATCGGTTACAAAAATATTTTTTCTTTTTATTCTCTTATTTTATTTTTAGTGCATGCGCACTCGCTCTTCATCGAATTTAATTGTCGAATCTTCCACGACTCCAAAACGTCGTAATCGTAGACGTTTCCAAGCAAAGAGTCGAACTGTTTTCTCTTGAAGAAACTTCCGTAGTTACGATGGTCGATCAACATACTATGGCGGAATTACTCTAAGCACCCACCGATGGTTACGGAGATGCTATCGTTATTCCCGCTATTCTTGCGGAGAATTTTGAGCTTAAACATGGTCTTCTAAATCTTGTAACTTCAAAACAATTTTACGATTGAGAAACAAGATTCCCAATGCTCCAATCGTTGTTTAAACAGATTACTTCCACGATAAAGTATAAAGTTGTCTAATTCGTCGATTAGCTTAATGCTTTTTCCATTTTCTATCGAGGGAGGCAGCCGGATTTTGCTCGAAAAAGAACCCTCGTTCTATCTTATATTGGGAAGATCTGGTTATCCAAGTTAGTTAACCAATTCTTTCCTACCTTCCAAAACTACAAATCTCCGGAATGAAATTACGAATTTTCAGCAACATTTTGATGAATCATTTTGGTGAGCATGGGACCGTTTCAAGGATCTCCTTCGTGCATGCCCACATCACGGTTTTTCGGAATTGCATCAACTTGATTACCGTTCTACACTGCTTTTAACCCCAACCGATCAAGATTCTTTGAATGCCGCCGCCGATGGTAATCTTTTGACTAAAACTCCTCGAGATGCTTTGACAATTATTGAAAACAAATCGAAAGTTCGCAACTCACGGAACAAACCGGTTGTTACAAAAGTGAGTTACGAATCCTTCTTCTTCTTCTACCCCTCATTTCCCGAATTGCCGCATCTTGCCGGCCCGTTAAGGCATTCTTCTTCAGAATTCTTCTCTCCAGCTCCGTGACAAGCGTTTGAGGAAATCTGTGTTACCTGTGGTGGTCCGCATCCTTACCACCAATGTCTTGCCACCGATGGCAACGTTTTTCGGAATATCAAGATAATATTCAAGGATATGTTTCAGCAGCCGCAGTAAACTATAATCAGGGAAATACCGGATACCGTCCTCAGAGTGTAGCTAACCAAATTCGACCACCGGGTTTTGCTCAACCGAATGTGAAAATAATCAAACCCGGTACAATCAAGGTTATAATCAAAACAGAGGAAATAATCAAGGAAATCCGAATTATCAAGCTCCGATTCAGCAAACTCAAGTTGCTCCTTGGTATTCGCTATTTTATACATAAATTTTTCCTTGAAAAACGACCCCAATAGACCAAAAACATAATTAAAATGGCAAATATATGTTGTTTTTGTGTTTGTGTATGTGCAGGTACGGATATCAAGAAAAGGACAAAAATAAAGACAAAACCGGACAAAGCCGAGCACGAGAATGGAATGAGCGCGAGAAAACGAATCCAATGGTACCCTCGGATTTTATTGGGCCAACCCGTACCCCACTTAATGGGCCAGGCCAGCCCAAACTATTAAAAGTCCCAAAATAAATCTTATATATATTGGGAGTGATGTCACAGGCATGTGACTCAAAAATAATTCATTTGGTCTCACGTGATTAAGCACTAGTGAATGGGAGAGCCAGTAAAATTCATCCACGTGGCACAATGATGTATTATTCTCAAGTTATATTTCAATCTGGATCTTAAATGAAGCGTTGGAATTAAGCTGCAAGAAGTCCACGTGCCTTCTCTCTATTTGTTCAGACACATCACCCGATCCAAGGTGGCAATACCAATGCCAATAATTGGTTGATCATGATGCGATCATTGAAAAAAACTTACAGATATACCCCTGAACTTGGCTATTAAAGGGATCGCTCCCCTCACTTTAATATTCATTAGGATTTAGATTTTAAATTTTTTTCTCTAGTTTTAGTTTTAGCTTATTATAAAAGCTAATTTTTCAGCTTATTTGAGATATTGTAAAAGATTTTTTTTTATCTTAATGAAGATGTTTGGTGATTAAGAAGGCTTATTTTCTTTTCTACTTTTCTTTTCTAGCTTATCGTTTAATAAGCTCTCCTCACTATTAGCTTATTAACTCAGCTTAAATCTGAGCTTATTTTCGAATCAAAGATTAAAATCTAATAAGCTTTTCAAAAAGTTTAAACGATTCTTAGTCTCTCTTTCAAAAATAAGTTTCGAGTTTAAGCTTATTAAATAAGTTTTGATCGAGTTAAAATTTTATGTTTCATAAGCTTCTAAAAACTCTAAAAAGCTCTTAAAATAAATCAAAAAGCTTCATAATAGTTTGTTCGACTTGGTTAGAACTTATACAGTTTGAAAAATTGGTTCGGTAATAGCTTATTTGTTTTGGATCAAATTTTCGTTGCGACTTTGCTAATTCAAGTTGTGGTATAACTAGTTTATGTGTTCTAGTGCTTTTAGATTTTTAACTTCTGATTTTGTTTGCTTATTGATGTGGATGAATGCTTATTTCTGAAGTTGTTGGCTTATTGATTCGGTTAGAGTTTAGTTGGTTTAAGTATGTGTTTAGGTTACTTATTAGTGCTTATTTGATTAATGAACTAGATAGATTATTTTTCGCTAGCTTAATCCTGGTTAAACCTTGTTTTGCTTTAACTAGCTCTAGTATTAATTAAGTATTTTTGAGTTGTTGTTAAGATTACTTATTGTTCCCTTTAGATCTCATTTAGTTTCGTGTTATAAGTGTTTATTCGAAAAAAGAAGTTCGTGTGGTTTTGGTTTAATTAGTTTAGCGATGGCTTATTATCAAAGTTAAGAAAGTTTTTTTTATTCGTGATTGAGCTTACTAGTTCTAGTAGTTAAGTTAGAGCCAAGACCCACGGTTGGAATTATTGTTGGTCAAATTGTGCCTCGTCTTAATGAATTAGGCCACGTATGGTTTGAATTTGTTTATTGTTCCATTGAGGCTTGTGTTCTATTTATCAATTGGACTATATATGTTCCCTTGGGCCAAGCTTGATGAGTGTTGGGTTTTATCTGGACTAGTAAGGACAATTATTGCAAATTTGGTTATAAATTGTTCTAACATAATAAGTTTACTGTTTGTGTTTAATTTTGTTTTGCTTTTGGTACCGGTCAACTCATGAGGCGCGAAGCTTAAGGGTTTATTTAGCTAGACCGAATTTGATTATTTGTTTTAGCTAAATAAATCGGGTGGTATTCGTTTAATTGCGGGTCTCTAATTCGGTTCATTTTTTATTTTTTTTAATAAATTAGTGTAGTTTTATTTTATCATTTTATAATACTGTTTTGATTTTTGCCATGCTTAGTGTAGATTTATTTTTAAATGCTATGTCTAAATTCATTATGAGTAGTGAGTAGATTTATTAGTGCTTGTTAAGTGATTAGTGATTTGGAATTTAGGTGCGGGTTTAAAAAGATTTAAAAAATATTTAGTCATTAGTATTGTCTTTTCATTCCGTCATTTATTTTTAATACAATTTAATTTCTTGTCATTTATTTTTAAGCATTTCATTTTACTTGTCATTTTTAATTTAATTCGTTAAACCTAAGCCCGCACTTAATGAACATTTCACGTCATTTAGCAAGCATTTTAGTCATTTATATTTTTAGATCATTTTTAGAATAATCTTGTAGTTTTAAATATTAGTTTAATTTTTAGCGAAAAAATAGTTTAAAACCAAAAGTTTAGCTTTCCTTTTATATGCTTTCCATTTTTAGTAGATTTAGAAAACCAAATCAAATAAAAAACTTTTATGACATTCAAGCTCGAATTACAACTTGAACGTAGAATTCCATTCATCTCTCGTCGAGGAAATGACCCGGAAGGTTTTTGAGATATCGCTTTGGGTAAAAGTGAATTTCTAGAACCCGACGGAAATACTATACTATACTATTATTGATTATCTTCCTTATTATTACGTATTAATATATTATATATATTTATATGTATTGATTTGGAAGGATCACTACGTCATAGCGTCATGAACTGTAAATCACTTGGAGGGTGAGCGTGAATGCTATGAAATAGATCTATTTGGGTGTGGATCCCTGTTCGGGTGATTAGCTATCGCCGGTAATGAACGTTATAGCGTGATGTACACGCGAATGATATAAAATAATCTATTCGGGATTGACAATCCCCGTTCGGATGATTAGCTATCACTAGGTAAACGAACGTTATAACATGTCGGATTACGATTGGTTGGGACTA
>BQNB010065878.1:0-28908 GCA_026074375.1 Tanacetum coccineum | reverse complement strand
GCAGTTTTTGTCTGTTTTTGGTCATTTAAGCTCGTTTTTAGAGGTAAAAGATATGTGTAATTAAGCACTTATCAAATATTCTTCCGAACAATTTTCTTCTTGGTTTGTTGGCTTCTATGAAGATTTTCATGACTAGGTCTTTTGCTGTCTCACTATCTTCTTCTACTTGTAGCCTTCTGCTTAGCATCAAACCCATAACTATAGTTGACAAAGGATAATCCTTGTCTATCAACATATAGATGTCATGTCCTCTTGTTGAAGATACATGATGTACTACTCTACATGAACCATACAGTCTCCATGTATAATGGTCATGCATATATTTTTGTAGCTTCCATAGCGTATCATCTTTATCTGGTTCAAATAGTCTTTTCAGTTGAACCCATAAAGCTTTTTCCATATCTTCAGTAGGTTTTGCAGATTTGAATCTTTATTTAACTAAGCTCCATACAAGGTCTTCTCTATCAAATCCTTTTAGCATATCTTCAAAGCCTTGATATGCCTCTTTAATATTTCTAACCTTGATAATGTTCCAATACTTTCTTGACCCTTCAGTATGAATTTCCCAGTTTATTATAAGATATTTAACTTGTAAAACTTCTGTTTTGATTTCTTCAACTGGAACTATCTCCAACATCTTCTTAAGTTCTTCTTCAAATAATTCTTTTGGTTCTTCAGTTGGTTGTTCTTGAATAGATTTTAAACTTAAAGCTTCAGCACTCCCTAACTTCTTGAAACTCTCTTGAAGTAGTGTCTCTTCTACAACTCTCTTTGTCTTTGTCTTTTCAACTTCAGTATCCTTTTTAAACAAAGTTTATATCTTATTATACTCTTTTTCAAATATGGGTCAGATCTCATCATAGGTCATTCCTTTGAAGTATCCCATCTTATATCCAACCATATTCTTCAAATAAATCATCATATTCTTCCTTGCTTGAGCTACAGAGACTGGTTCCTTCTTGAGTGTTTGATATCTTATTATAGTATCTGACTGTCTCCCTTGAACTTGTTCAACAACAGTATCCCATTCAATATTATTAGTTTCTTTTCTTTCATCTAATTGTTTTTGTAACTCTAAGGCTTTTTCAAAATCAATCCTTTTCTGCTCTTCTCTTGCTGCAGCTTTTACCATTTCTTCCTCATTTAGCTTTTGAGCTATCTCTTCATCAGTACTTACCTGTTCTTTACCTTGAATGTCCTCAGCAATACTAAAAAGACCTCTAGCAGTACTATCTCTTAAACTGTCAGTACTTCTTCTTCTTCTATTATAGGTCTTTACTCTTTCTCTGGATGCATCTGCGATGATCTTAGTTGTACTTAGAACACTTAATTGAGGTTTAAAACTTTCTTGGCTTTGTTCTTCACCTTGTGGACATTTTGTAGGAGTAATTTGCTGCAATGTATCAGTCAGGTCCAATTCATACTCAACTTCTGCATATTTTGTCTCTATATCTTCATATTCTGTCTTTGTCATCCTCCTTTGTTTAGAAGGATCCTCTAAAACCAAATCCTCCTCATCATGTGAAATGACCATCCTTGCCTTTATCCTTTCTGTGGTAGACTTTAGCTTGTCTTCCAAGTGTTTTACCTTCTTCACCAACTTAGAAATAGCCTTACCATAAACTTTCTTAGTCTGATTGAGATCGTTTTCCAAACTGGTGACTTTGTCAAATAATTTGGTACACAATTCCATCAATTCATTAAGTTTCTTGCTGCCCTCATCACTTTTAGGTGTGTAACCTCCTGAGAGAGGTGAATCATGGGGCATGGAAGATGTTGTTTATGTAATTTGTGTTTCATATAAAGGTGGGGATGAAGTAGTAGTGATAGGTTTGGTTGTAGGTATGACATTGGTTGAGATGTAGTGGGTTGTGAGGTGGGTGAAGAAGCAATGGGTGTATGTTAGGAATCAACAGTAAGTGTTGGTCTGTCACCCTAACCAGGTTGTTCATGAAGCATCATAGTATCAAATAGAGGTACGTGTACCCCTAAAAAACCTATTTTCATGTTGCTAAAAAGTTTTTATGTTAAAGAAGGAGCAACATATGTTCTGTTATGTGGATTAAGAAGCCTTTTGTTTTTATTCAAAAATATTTGTATAAAGCGTGGATACATCATAAATTTTGTTTTACTATCTACATTTTTCATCATACCATCAAAAATTAATTTTGAAAACTCATAGGTGATAGATAGTCACCGAACGGGGGTGTTCAATCCGAATAGATCTATTTTATATCATTTTTCGGCGTGGACATCACGCCGTATAAATGTTCGTTCATGCGATAGCTTTACTCCACGCCGAAAAGGGATCCACACCCGGAATAGATCTACTTATAAAATTCGCGCTCACCCTCCCAAGTGATTTACAGTATCAATGACACTGTGACGTAGACTGTTGTATGTACCCGATTCGGGCAGTGATACAAATAATTGTTCCATCATGGGTGTTCCATCTACACCACCCGGGCATTTGTAAATGCTAGTTGGCCCGCAGGCGTCCCAAAACAAATCGTGATCCGAAAATTCATTCAAATGTAAAGTATGCATTCGTGACTAAAAATAAAGTCAAATAATGTATCCCATAGCGAGCTATGCAAATAAGTATGTAAACCAATTTGAAATCAACCATGTAAATGTGTTTGTAATGAATTGCAAAAATCAAGTATGTGAACCAAGAGTGTAGAATAGTATGTAGAAGATATTGTGAACAATTATGTCAACAAGTTGTATTGAGCATGTATTCTCCCCCGAGATTTGTAAGGTAAATGTAAAACAAGTGAAAGAGGGGCTATAAACTCACATCGATGAAGAAGAACGATTGGCGGGAATGTACACATTGAGTACAAGACGAAACGGAAAGTGAAACGGCTCGACCATGGAGTTGCAGCTTATCTTAACGGCTAAGTCTCACTAGCCTAGGGTAATGCGTTTGGGTTTCCCGATGAATTGTTATGTCAACGTGACACGTTGATAAAAGATTTAGATTTAAAGTTGTAATAATATTAATGAAAAGTATATAATACCTTGCAGGTATTATATCATAAGTGTGGGTAAATAATTTAAACCAGTTAGTTTGACCCTACTAAAAAGACTTTGAATAAAAGTATACCCATGTCTTAATGTTATGAATCAACAAACCATGTTTGTAAAGTTTATAACCATTATAAAATATAAAATAATATTTTATAAATTATCTTTCGTTTCTTCGACGGGTCGTGTCTAAAATAGTTCGTCTCATTGTAAAAGTATAGTTTTCGTTCGTTTATCTGGTTACTGTATAATACAATTTATTATATAATTTAGTCCTTTTTATCGGTTTCTGAAATAATATAAACTCTAGTAAAACATTACTAAGTATAAAACTTCTATAAATTTCGCCATGACATTTCCATTTATAAATCGTTTTCCATATTTATAAAGTCTAACGTTTTTCCCACTTAATCAATGAAATCAATATTGCAAACCCCCACGTGTTTTAAATATATAAACATATATATTTATATCAACCGAGCATAATAATAATTATTACATTTATTTAACCATTTTAAACCACCAATATATATATCCAGTTTCATGTTTATTAAACCTTAAGTTGTATTTATTCACCGTTTATCATGAACCAAACGTACCCTTTTTATTGTTTCGCTAACCCAAACACACTCCTTGTGTGTTCCTATCCAAGCCAAACGTACCCCTTGCTGTGCCCGCTGTCCCAAACGCCCCTTTTGTCATATTTACACAGCCAAACGCACCCCTTGTGGGTGGGCTGTTAAGCCAAACGCACCCTTGTGCGTGGTTTCATTAAACAAACGCACCCCCTTTGATGGAAGTACAAGCCAAACGCAGCCCTTGCTGCGGGTGTGAAAGCCGAACGCACCCTAATGGTATTTACAGCAGCCAAACGCACTCATGTGCATGGCTGCTGTTAAGCCAAACACCCCCATCGGCGAACAACCAAACCAACGCCCATTTGGGGCTGCTGTCCACCGAACCAAACGCACCCGAGGTGCTGCCAAACCAACCAAACGCGCTCTCCTGTGCGGCTGTCAACAACCTAACGCACCCTAACCGTGGTTGCAAAACCAAACAGCCCCTCGGCTGTGAACCCACAACCAAATGTCCCTAGGGCTGTAACACAAACCAGCCGCACCCTTATGGTGCCCTAATACAAACCAACCGCAGCCTTTGGCCGCTGACCTGGACCCCACACGCACCCTTGGTGCCGAGAACAACCCAAACCATACGCACCATGCGTCACCCTAGTCTGTTATGAACCAAACGGACCCTAATCTGGTGCTTATCTCCGAAACCAAACTCACCCGGCTGTGAACCACAACAACCCGAACACACCCATGTTTTACTATAACCCAACCGCACCCTTTTTCGGTGATGAGACACAAACCAGTCGCACCCTCGTGGTGCGGTGGTTGAATTAGAAATTTAGGATTAAGAAAAAGACTCGGTCACCCCATGTATTTTCATGTTTAGCATAGCTCGTAGTTTTATGAAGTTATTGTTTGATTTATGGTGTGGGCCGGGTCTTTACCCACTGTAAGCCCACACCGCAGCCCGTTTTATGGGGCATCTTTGTAAGAACTATTTAAACCCTCTCCACACATGGAGAGGGTGTTGGAAAATCATTTGACAACACACATACTTAGTGTGTTTTTTTCTCGTAGTTCTCTCCCAACCATTTCTCTCTCTCTAACTTTCTCTCTCTAAGATCATAAGTGTGTGAAATTAGGAACCTACAATTGGCATCAGAGCCACGTGTGGATTCGTGGTTGATTCGTGTGGTTAAACAAGATCAAATTCGTGTGTAATATTGAAGAAAAAAAAAATCAAACCCGAAATTTTGTGCTTAGATAGTGTGAAGTCTATATATTAAAGCAAGAACAAGCATAAGGTAGCTAATGTGGCAAGAGAAATCAAGCTAAAAAGGTCAAAAAGGGTGATTAAAGCGATTTTTGGGAAAAAAATTTGTATTGTTTGTCGTTGCGTTTTGACTTCTTGCAAATTCATGTAGCGTTTTGATGTTCTTCATGTTGCGTTTTTGATTTCTTCATGTTTCGGTTTGATGTTTCTTCATGTTGCGTTTTGATTATTTTGGTTGCGTTTTGTTCATTGCGTTTTGATTGCAGGTTGCGTTATTGAAGAATTTCATTGCGAGATTTTGGAATAAATTTCATTGCGATTTAAGAATTCATTGTGCGTTTTGAAGAAATTTCACTGCGTTTTGACCAAATTGCATTGGCAGTTTTGAAAGAAATTTCATTGCGTTTTGAAAAAAGTTTCATGCGTTTTGACAAAATTTCATTTCGTATATTGAAGAAATATCATTGCGTTTTGACCAAAATTTCATTGCGTTTTTGACCAAATTCATTGCGTTTTGACCAATTCACTGCGTTTTGTGTCACTAACTTCGACAAAGTTATCTCTGATAGCAAGAACTGCGGTTTTGGTGTCATGCGTTTATGTGTCACTTACGGCGTTTTGGGTTAAAGATAGCACTAAAGCGTTGACAAGAAATCTGTGTGAAGAAAAGGGTTTCAGTAAAACAGCCATAACTTTTGATCCGTAAGTCCGTTTCAGTCCCGTGACCTCTCAAATCGAAGAAAAAAACGTGACGGATCACGCTGTAACCAGCCTTTAGCTGGTTAAGGATTTTTCAAGGCCCAAAAAGCTTGTTTACTATGAGTTATTGACATTTTTCAACATTTGGAAATTTGTGTTAGACTTGTTTTTGTTCTAGCTCACGGCCCATCTGTATTTTTAGGCCCGTTTCAGCTTGGTGAGCCTATTGAAACAAACAGCTGTAACCCTAGCCAGACGATTATCTGTTTTTAGACAATTAAACCATTGGCCGCTGATTCCGATTATTCATTCACGGTTTTCTAATTAGATTTAGTAAAAATTCCCGTTATCTTATCGGTTTTAATCATAGACTTGTAAAATCCCGTGAACATTAATTGCATTTAAAACCACAACATCAATCACATTATCCATACTCAGGAATCCTTAATTTATTCACACACTCGAATTTCATGGAATCTTCTAATTCTAATTCAAAAGAGAGAGAGCTTCAACTGACGCAACGACTCTCAAAACAAAGGCACTCCATCTGCATGACATGGTTTGAACAACTCGAGACACATCTTCATGTTCTCTATCTTCTTAATTCGCCTTATGTTGTTGATGCATTTAAACCAGCATTTTACTCATTCTTTGGTGACGAGCATCAGACTTTCAAATTAAAGATGTTTCATAATCTGGCAGTAAGGCTAACAACTTGAAAAGAGAATCATCATGGATTAATGCAAAGACTTGTCTCAAGCACTCAGAACTACAGGGTTCAAGGGATTTCTTGCCTCCAAAGGGGTAAATGCAACGGATCTTCTGAATCAAGGTTGGCAACAAGACTTCGAAGACTTCACGCGCTGTGAACCTAGTGCGTACAGACGTGATTTACTTGAGAACCTGGATACACTTGAAGCGGTCATTCATAGAGCTGTAATTACATTCGGTAGATTACAGCTACAGTCACAAGATGCTCAGATAAATCCAGTTCAAGCAGTGGATGACAGTCTGAATGTCTCGAAAAGCGTTTTTTGATAGAAAAAACAAAAGAAGAAAAAAAACAAGAGTTCTAAGGAAAAACAACAATGCACCAGCACATCCAGTGAATGAAACTCAGCTACAACAGCACGAGAGTTTGTCTCTGGAGAAGTACAACATTGGAGGATAATTTAAACAACAGACGTTAAAGCATTGAATGCTGGGGTTGGTAATACAGAAAGCAGCAGGAACTAAGTCAGATAAGCATGAACAAAGTCAGCAATTTAAGGACTTATATCACACATGATGTTAGATGCAGATATCAGACTAGTAAATGACCAAGTGCCATTTGCTGAGGTACAATTGACTACTCAACATAATGTCCTTGCTAATGAACAACAGCATACTGAGCAATCTGAACCCATATATGACACATATCTGTTGGAAAAGGTTGATAGCAATACCACTCCTGATTCAACAACAAATAGTGGTCATAAGGGGGAGGAGAGATTGACCAGGATGCTGAACATGATCAAGTAAAAAGTCCTTTGCTTAAGGCTGAGTTTCTCAAAACGAATGATATGGTTGAAAAAGAAGTGTATAATGAACTTTCAAACAGATTTTTACAACTTGAGAAACATTGTATTTCACTTGAAATTTCAATTCAACAAAAGGAAGAAAGTTTTCAAAGTAACAAACCATGTAAGAATCAGGATTCTCCTGAATTTCGTGAATTTTTTGAGATAAACGAATTGAAAGCTCAGCTACAAGCCAAAAACTCAACGATCAACAACTTGAAGGAACAAATTAAAAATGTGCATGAGAAAAGTAATGAAGCCAAGGTTAAACATGACATTGATGTAATTGAAACAATTAACATCGAATTAGAACATAAAGTGGCTAAATTACTTCAGGAAAATGAGCATTTAAAACAGACTTACAAAGAACTTTATGATTCTATCAAAAAGACACGAATTCAGACGAAAGATCATAATGACTCACTGATTGCTCAAGTAAATAGTAAGACTGTTGAAAAATGCTGATTTAAAGCTCAGCTTTCAGGAAAAGGTTTTTGCAAATGCAGCATTGAAAAACGAATTAAGAAATTTAAAAGGAAATAGTGTGGATACTAAGTTTGCAAAACCATCAATCTTGGGAAAACCGGGTTTTTTATATATTTTTTTTACAACCACCCAAAACAAATCGTTGTTAGACAACCAAATGCGTTTAAATCGAACTGACCTAACTATTTCAAAACCAACGGTTTGCCTCCCAAAGTTGATGTGAATGACGTTTTGTCAAAAACCATCCACTATCCTTATTATTTCCTAAAGTTTCGAGAATATGTGCTTGCAAAACCGCATCACGTGATTGCACCTGGCTCATTTAGGAATAGTCAAGAAGAATCGTATGGTTCAAATGATATGTGCTCATAATCACTATCTAGAGGCAGCTATGAAAAAGACACAAAGAAAAGAATAGGAATTCCAAAACTAGAGTGTCATGCATACAACTAGTCTACAAAACACTACAAATGGCACAAACCGAAATACAGGAGTAACAATCAAATATCTAGGAGTTTGCCTTATATAAGAGTAGTTGTGGAATGTCAAATGGTGTGTCGCTAAGTAATTCACTCTAGAATTCTAGTTCTTTTTCCTGACTCCAAAAAATGTGATTTTTGTTCGATTGTCATAAATATCTTTAATACAAATCATGATGATTGTATAACAAATCCGGAATAAGTTGAATCTCGTATCTAAATTCAGTCCTCTCCAATATCAAAAACAACAATCCCGTTGGAACCAAAGAACCCACACACATAAACCTGGTAAGCGAAAGGTATACGACAAAGGTTTTCTTCCTCAATAAAGATTCTTCCGCTGTCATGAGAAACCCACACTCCCTAATCTTATCTTAGGATGGAAACCAACGGTAGAATTTTCAAGACTAGTTAGTCTTAGGTGGATACCTACTGGGAAAGTGTTTCATAGATAGCAACAACCAAGTTACAGTGAAACCTCCAAATGTTCAAATGATGATATCCCAAACCCCTAAACGGAAGCTATCAAGACTCTTTATTTTAGTGCAGGTACTTCTAACTCAAGTGCAGGTACATCTGTCAATCCTTTAAAGAAAGAACCACCCCCCTTCGGAGTTTTGGTTACCAAAAAGACTGATATCTCCTAACGTCAGGAGTTCCAAGGAAAGTCCAAGATCTGAATGAACATTCATCAAATGACGTTTGGACAAAACAGTTCAAGCCTCGTTCTTCATCATATGACGTTTGTTCACACCAGTTCAGGCCTCGCTCTTCAACGATGGATGTCGTTTTGTGAACCAAACAGTTCCAAAGCCCCCTCCCCCCGTTCCATCAAAAGATGTTTGGACAAAACAATTCAGGCCTCGTTCTTCATCTTGAAGATGTTTGATCAAAACGGTTCAAACCTCGTTCCTTAATGTCAAATGGCGTCTGTTGGCATCTCTTCAAGCCCTATTCCTTAAAGTAAAGAAAGGTGTAACGCCTTCAAGAAAAGGAGAGTGTACGCTGTCAGTGCATTTATCCCTTGACAACGAAAAGAGATATTCTTTTCGGATCATGAGCTAATATAACCAAACATTCCAAAGTTTTGAGCTCATGGTAATGGCTTGGTAATCAAATGTTAGATTGCAACCCCATCTTTAAGACAAAAGGAAATGTACGTGTTAGTGCATTTATCCTTAATAACGAAAAGAGTAAATCTTTTCGACATTGAGCTATTTTTCGAAACACTCAATGTTTGTTAGCTCAAGACCGATGGCTTTCTTTCGTATTTCTTCATACAATCCAGTTATGTCAAAGACAAGGAGAAGTGTATCCTTCATTGCGCTTTATCTTCAAAAGAAAGAAAATCTTCTTGTGTTTGACGCATTCGCATTAACATGCTTCATATTTCCATGCTTGTTTGTTATTAAGTGGACCAACGTACATAGCTGGTATTATAATTACTATATCAAAAAATGCAATCGCAGTATGAGCAATTTTAGAGGGGAGAATAGTGAATAAATTGATTAAAATGGTTTATCCTGTCGTTGAATGTGTATAAAAAAAAAATTGGTCAAATGTGAAAGTGTAGGGTGTTAAATCTGTCTGTAGGGTGTTAAATCTATCACTTCAACGAACGAAGATGCTGTTGCAAGAGAATTCATGCTACTCATGCAAGAATTGTGTCTGGACCACCTAAGACCCATAGCAAGAAGACCAGACGGTCAAACTCTGGAAAAATTACATGTGGTCTCTTCTGGGGGAGAGGGGAGGGAAGGGGGCCGGGGGGATCAAACGCAGACAAGACCTGACACATGGATGATGAATTTCTCGCGACAGCCTACCTAAATTTCAGGAAAACTGAAGCTCATAGACCATCCCGAACGTAGTCATCGAAGAAAATCCAGAAAGTCATTCAGGTTCTAATTCTTCCATGAACAAATTCGATGACACTTAATATAACTTTGGGGATCATTTCTTATGATCAAACAAACCGAAAGATGATCAGGAAAATCTAAAGTTATAGAGGAGTCTGATTCCACCATACCTGATCCAAGATCATCAGACAGTAAACATCAACTCCTCCATGATTGCTCCCATCACAATGATCACATCTACTAAGCCGCATCCACTGGTCACGTTCCCTCCACCATCAACACAAAGCTACAAAAATCATCACATCCCTCTCCATGAAATCACACCCATTAATCTCCCATTCAGCTAAGAGTGGCAAGATTGGAGCAAGAGATGTCTGAAGTCAAGAAGACTGATCACTCTGCCGATGTTTTGGCTTCAATCAAATTCCTGAGTTCCTACGTTGTTATGATAAAATTATCAAGAACAAAACATTGAAGATTTGACTCTCCATAAAGATTCTCCGAACAACACACTGTCAGATTTAATCGAGAAATACTCTGCCTGCCATGGCCAGATCCCATCAAGAATCAAGAATCTGAAAAGAGTCCAAAGGAGATTATCAGAATCAAAAGGGAACAAGGTGAGGAGAAACAAGATTCAACTTACTCCATCAGGTCAACAGACAAGGTGGCTCTTGAAGAATTTAATCTAAAGAGTGCTCTCTCAAACCCAAAAGAATGAATAAGAACAAGACTGCAAACAGAAATCCTGCCAACTACCATCTATACCATGCTCTTATGGAAGCTTTAATAGCAGATGAAGATGCCATGGATAAGGAAGTTGCAGTCAAGGTTAAAGACCACAAGAGAAAGCATGATAGTGATGATGAAAAGACATGATGAATGATGAAGGCCCTTCACCAGGATCAAACCAGGGTAGGTCAACAAAGAGAAAAAGACCCAAATCTGTCGCTTCTGGGTCAGCTCAGCCTCCTTAGAAAGATGATCACCAAAGTTCAAAGAAACCACGGGAGTCTGATGCACTGCTCCAACACATCCAGATCACTGACCCACTATCTGATGCAATATGCTGAATCTAACCCGAGCTACACAAAGAAAGACATCTGGTATTGCTTTCTGAGATTCCCGTTATAGTGTCAAAGAAGAGGTCTTTCTAATTCGTCTAAGAAGCTACAAGGTATTACAAACTACTTACTACCTGCGGAATAAGAGGCTGCTGGCATCATGAAAGCCTTCTAGGAAAGCAAGAAAAGAGCAAGAGACAGCCTGAACTGGAGGCATCAAATGAAAGGAACTGGTAACATAACTATGGGTTTTCATGATGAGTCCCACAGTCACTCTAGAGCCTCAAGTGAAGGAACTGGATCCAAGCCAGGGTTCCTGATGAGGAAAAGCTAATTCTTTAGTGGGAAGCAGATGTGGTCAGTGAACATTTTGACAGAGATGATAATGCTAGGAATGATAATGAGGAAACTAAGCCTGATCCTGAAGAAATATATAAGTAAAAGATGAACCAGAAAAAACTACTATGGAAATCGAAGTTGAATCCATGGTCACTGTTCCTATCCAACAAGTTCTTCATCAGTTCCCTTTACTGATACTATACATCATCCGATCTCTCATCTCCTAATGACCAAGAATGGAAGGATTAACCGAAAGGAATTGAGGATCCAGTAGTAGTCACCATATTCGCCCACACAAAGAGAGAAAAATAGGGTTTTTATTTTTATTTTACTATTCGTTCTTCCATTATTAGTGCAAGCTTAAGTCACAAGAACGGGAATTCTACTTCAATTTCAAGTTTGGTATATCGGGTTTACTCCATCAGTGGTCACTTCATATAGCCTACAAAGGGGTGGTAAAGATAGTTAGAGAAAGTTTATGAGTAGAGATTTGATTAGCAGTTGATTCTCACAGGATACATTTGTGTTAATTTTATTCTTCTCACAAGATTTCAAGTATATGTGCATACAATGTGTTGCTGATTCTAAGGTATCAAAACCAGCAAAGAGGAAGGAGACATACATCTGAATGCTCAACGGGTATACGTGACAAACTTCATACCTTCTCCTTGTTTAAGGTCATTCCGGGAAGACAAAAGTCATAACCGCAGAGAAAATCAGTGTTGCAACTCGTGGCTTTGGGTGTATTATTCCAACTACGTGGGGGAAGAGATGTAAGAAATAGTTTCTTTGATGATAAAAGAGGTACACAATTGTATGATGATTCCTCCAGTTAGTCAGTATCCTACACGAAGAAATGTGTTCATCCGGGACGTACTTGATTTTTTATGGTACTGTTTTGGTGTTGTCATTTCGACTACATCCGGTACCTAGTTGTTTTTTTATGGTATTGTCTTGGTGTTATCATCTCGACTACATATGAGATAAATTGCTTACACTTGGAGCTTAGTTAACTTTGGTGTAGCAATTCTCATCTGCAATTTCCTGAAGGGAGAAAAGTGTATATTCGGGTCTTAATTGATTTTGACCCTATGTTTTTGATTTCATTAATGGGATAGAGTGTGTTCTTTGGGTTGTTGGGCTTCATATAATGAGACTGATTGCATCTCTTTAACTACATGAGGGAAGTGATCTCTCGATACTTTTGGTATGCATTACTTGAGCTTCCAGTGGGAAGAAATGCGAGAAGAATTATTCAAGCATGAGAAGATATGTTGTTGATCCAGTTAATGTTTCCCCAAACGGTCAACCACTAAGCTTATTATCAAAGGAGCAAGATCTGATGTGGTTTGCTACTATTTTTGATGTGCGCTTAATTATTCTAAGCTTGAAAGAAAGCTTTGAAACTGCTCAAGAGAGGATTGCTTATTTGGGAGGGGAGCTATGAAAGCTTCTAAGTAAAGAATATGTGGCATGAATTAAGGGGAAGTTAATTCAGAAGCTTCTCCTTAACCAGAAGTGTATGGGTTACTCAGTTTGTGCCTTGGACAATATTTCTCCTACAAGGTACTACAAAGATGATTCATAGTGGAGTGCAGACTTGAAGTCAAATGAAAAGTATATTCTATAAAGCTTCGACATGACCAGAAGTGCAGGAAAATGAAGTTTTTCAAGACTTGCATCTTATTCAGAAACTTCGAGATGACCAGAATTGTTTGAAGAAAGTTGTGCCTTCAAGTAGATCAAAGGCCACTAAAGACATCATCAGCATTGGAAGCTTCGTGAAAGTGCTTGTTCTTAATCAGTATGTACTTGTTAAAAAATATTGGGGAAGCTATCAAATCTTTAAGATGAGGATACTCAAAATAAGTTGAATATTCAGGTGCCTCGAAAGCTTGGGTGGTGGAAGTTTAAGAGATGTTTACTACAGACTTCTACAACGAACAGAATGACATCTTCATTTCGGTATTCAGGTCCACACCTTCTTTAAATTGAATAATATATAAAATCATTAAAAAAAAGGGGGATTTTCCATTTTCATAAAACTTTTCATAAAATCAAAATACAAAAATATAAAACCAAGAAAATCAAATACAAAAATATAAAATCAGAAAATACCAAAAATATGTTTTTCATGACATGTCTTCTGGCATCGATAATATTTACGACGTTAGAAATGTCATTCAATAATGACACGGTGCTGTAAATAAAGTTCGAACAGAAGTTTTAAATGTTTTTCAAAACATGTCAAAAATGGCTTGCTATTATTTCTGATATGCAACCCGGTTTTCAAAATGAGGAAAGCACGTCGCCAAAAAGACGGTTGTTCCTAACAACGGGTGATCAAGTTCTCTCGGGCATGGATTACTTTATATCCATGCAACTCCGACTTAATGTACGTTTCAGTGCATTAGTTCTTGATAAAGAAGAGAAGTCTTCTTTTTAACCAAATAATTTTTCTTTTATGATTCTTCAAAAATTATTTGTGTTCACCATGGTGGAAAAGGGGTTATCTTTCAAAACTATATCAATCATCTAAGTCTCTCATCAGAAAAAGATTTTAAAAGAATTTCCTATCACTCAAACAATGTCTACAGCTCTTTAAATAGAAAACGGGACATTATTTGAGGGGAAGAAATGTGCTAATAATTCTTTTAAAACGATCTTTCTGAATAATCAAGGAGTAAACGGAAAAGGTTTGACAATAACTGATCATGATTTAAAGGGGAGTTAATTAATTTTAACTCATTTAGACTTTAAATGTTATGTGTTTCAACCTTTAGGACTTAGAATGAGACATATGGCAATTAGGAACTTGCTTCTTTTAACTTGCATCAGAAAGGACCTAGATTGCCATTGTCATAGTTTGTAAAAAGACTTAGGAATGTTTGGAAATTCTTTCATAGTTTTTAAAAGTCTTGAAATTGATTCTCATGGAATAGATTTAAGCTTATTAATTCTTCGCGATCTCAAGTATGGGTTCGTACAAGGTTTTACTGATTCTGAGGTATCAAAACCAACAAGGGGGAAGGAGTAGTTACACAGAAAGGTACAACAAGTACACGTGATAGAGTCCATAGCCTTTTTTAATTTTAGGCCATTCCGGGAAGACAAATCTCATAACCGCAGAGAAAATCAGTGTCTTAACTTGTTACTTTTGGGTGCTCTATTTCTTCCATATAGGGGAAGAGATATCATGTTATTTTTAGTATGCATCATTTGAGATACCAAGGGGAAAGTGTTGTTAGAAGATTTATTCTAGCGTGAGAAGATTGTTTCTGATTCAATTAATGTTTCCTCGACTGGTCAACCACTATGTTTATTCTTAAAAAGGAGTAGAAATATTTGATAAAAGAGGTACACATAGGTATGATGATACCTTTAGATAGTTATTATCCTGCAGGAAGAAATGTTTATATCCGAGACTTAGCTAACCTTGGTGTTTCAATTTATATCATCAATATCTTGTAAGGAGAAATACGCTCATCAGGGACTTAATTGACTTTGATGTTATGGTTTCGAATTATTTGTGTACTTCTAATATTTGGGCTTTATACATCAAGTCTTCTTAATGCGGCTTGCAAGAAATATTTGAATCTACTCAGGAAAGGATTGCTAGTTTGGGGGAAGCTAATACAACTTCCATCTAGAGAGTATCGAGACGGACTACAGATTGCTAATATGGACTAAATGACTGTGCCACTTTCGGTTTGAACATTTCAGGTCTTGTCTCATACATAATCTTGAACATCAATAAGTAGTGTGGTAATCAGTGTTATGTGTCAGTTTAATAAATTTTTCATGAGTTTCTCGTTAAACTCCAAATCATTTATAAACTCATCATAACTGACACAAACAGAATCCTTCATTAATTGAGGGGGAGCATATATAGGTTCCAATATCGGCTTGTATTTAATCAGACCATATTTTCTCCCAAATTTTCTAACATATTTAAATCAATTAAGATCCTAAATCTCAAAGGGTTTAAAATTTTTGATTAGGGAAGAGAATGTGATTTAAATATTAAATCTGATAAAAGTGTGATCTATTAAGACTCTATCAAGTACTCCTCCCTCCATGTGCCAAACAATTTTGAATATTGACGCACAAGTTGAGGGGGAGCAGTTTTATGAATCAAAACAATCGAGGTACTAATGCTTTGATGTTTACATCGCCCGTACCTTGATTAATTTTCAAATGGTTTTATGGCGAAGAGAACAGTACCAAAAGACCGACCCTGTATTTACTTTATCGGCGTTATAAGGATGGTATGTGATCCAGCTCAGACTACACCTTAAAATACATATAATATAATAAAATATCAAATATAAAGTAAGGATAGTCTAAAAGCAGAGCCAATGATACCGAGAAGTAGTATAGAAAAGGAGTTATGTAAGAATAATGGAATAGTGCGGTACAGAGATGGAAGCTAGTACTGTAACATACCCAACAAACGTACTAGTAATGAAGTCTCGGTATGCACTGAAGGGGTTGAAGAATGAAAAAGAAATTGTTAAGAAATAAGTGAAAAAAAGTCATCACTCCTTAAACCATTTAGCAGAAACGGGTCAAATAACATATGCTGTTAGAATCACATGGTGATTGCTGGAAACGTTGAAGACAGTATCATGGACCCAGTGATACGCTGCACAGCCCTCCCTAGCCACTTAAGATCCCTCAAAGGATTCTTGTTTCATTTCTTACCGAGATCAATACATTTCTATCGTCTCTCTCACTCCGAGTTAAATGATATTAAAAAGGTGGCAGTTTGCTCCAGCCTCCGACTACTAAAAAACCAAAAATACACTATTGAGTCTAGAGCCATGAGATCATCAACAAATCTCGCTAGGACACTAATTCATAATATATTTTCATCACACACTGTGACAACAAGTAAAGATCTCAAGAGTCCTGCGTATTATCCTCGTGGTATTGCCAGAACATCTGAGTGATACGAAAGTACTCACAATGAAGATGGGAATCCTTCTAGAGCCAACATCAAACAAGCTCTTGATAGGTGACATGTGAGATCCCCTTGAGAATCAAACTTGTGACAACTGGAAAGAAACGATGGTACGATTCTTAGTGAATCAATCTTGTTCCAGTATATGAATTGACGAGTAGTTTTTGAAAAACCTTTCGATGTGCTAAACGACTGATTTTCAAGCACATTGAATGTGTAAATCTTTCAAAACAAATGTGTTTCTAATGAAATTTGATTTTATATTAAAAAACTTTTGATGTGTCACAAAAACTCTTTTCTGAGTGACACGCGACTGATTTTCAAATCAATTTCTCATTAATCAGTGGTTTTAATTCACTGGTTCACTCATTCCGTGGTTTGTCTACTTTGAGACGCTCCGGTATGAGAACGGCTAGCGCAGCTGCGAAACCCTGCCAAGGAGATTCTTCGGAATTCTACCTGATCACAGGCAGTATTTATACTGATTAACGGGGAACCGTGGTTCTTGCAACCTTATTCAACAAAAGTGAACAAAGACACTTTCGTTTGTTTATTACTAACATTTACTTGCAGGAATCCCGACGGTAGCAGCTGCTGGCAAGAGACACATCAATTCACAACCCCATGCTCACACTTCATATTCCTAAACAAAGAAATCATGATAACTGAAAGACCTATAACACAACTTCCGTTACTCTAATGATTGCTATCATGATCCAGAAAAGTGTGAGCGTGCCGGTTCGAAGGTCACAACGTCACATGGAGGCAATACTTCACATTAAGGATGATTAAGAGATTTACTATGGCTGATGATCTCAAATAATGCTCAAGGATCACTATCAAAGACAAGTCAAAGGAACTATGCTCCAAGATCTCTACTTGCCGTACAATGATATCACTTGAAGAATCAAAGACTACAAGCTAGAGTCATGATCAACTCATAGAATGCTAGGATTCAAATTGTATTTTCTGGGGTGACCTCCCTTAGGGGGAGATTGTTAGGTTTAAGAAAAAGGCTCGGTCACCTCATGTATTTTCATGTTTAGCGTAGCTCGTAGTTTTATTAGTAATAGTATGATTTATGGTGTGGGCCAGGTCTTTACCCACTGTAAGCCCACACCATAGCTCGTTTTATAGGGCATTTTGTAAGACATATTTAAACCCTCTCCACACGTGGAGAGGGTGTTGGAAGAAATCATTTGACACACACATCAAAGTGTGTTTTTACTTATTCTCTCCATCCGTCTCTCTATAACTTTCTCTCTCTAAGTCTTTCACAACCACCACCATGGTGGTGGTCGGCTGGTTTTCCGGTCGGCCATCCAACACCATAACAACACCAACCGGATCCAAGATTATTTGAATCTAACAATTGGTATCAGAGCCAGGTTACGATCCTAGGACCTGTATGTTATGGGCCCACCACGCTTCTGTTGCGCTTCGGTTGATACAGGTTGCACATTTTACTGTATCAAAGTGTGTTTTTACTTATTCTCTCCATCCATCTCTCTCTAACTTTCTCTCTCTAAGTTTTTCACCACCACCACTATGGTGGTGGTCGGCTGGTTTTCCGGTCGGCCACCCAACACCATAACAACACCAACCAGATCCAAGATTATTTAAATCTAACAATTAGTATCAGAGCCAGGTTACGATCCTGGGACCTGTGGGTTATGGGCCCACCCGACACCAACCGGATCTGAGATTCTTTATATCTAACAATTTGTATCAGAGCTTCGATTGAGATCTTGGGTCGGGGTTATGATTTATGGTCCGGTTGGTCTTGTCATTTTTTATCATGTGTTTGTTGTTCATGTCCAGTACTGTTCATGTCACTATTCATGTCACTGTTCATCAGTATTCATACATGGTGTTATTGTTCATCGTGGTTATCTTTTTTTTTCCTTTTTCCTTGCACAATGGAAGAAATCTGGGTTTGTAATTTTTTCTTTCTTGGTTGCGTTTTGACCAAAAAAACAAAACCCAAATTTGGTTTTTAAGAAAAAGTACAAAAAGTACAAATTTTGCAGGTTGCGTTTTGTGATGAATGATTGCGTTTTGTCTACATCAATGGACTGCGATTTGATCTTGCGTTTTGTTGGAAACTTGCGTTTTGCAAGTGAATGAAGACCCTTTTTGCAAGAAAGTACAAACGTCATGCTGCCTGCGTTTTGTTTATGTTGCGTTTTGTCTCAAAGTTAAGCATTGCGTTTTGTCTATTTCTATGTTGCATTTTGTTTCAACAGCAATGAACAAGAGAAAAAGACAAACATGACAGACTTGTATATAAACAAAATCAACAACAACCATTACCATTACAAAGAAACAAATACAGACTAGAAACATTAAAACTAAACCCATGAACAACAACAAACAGTAGTCGACATCAATTACTTCGTCACAATTACAACCTCGTCAATCAAATCCAACAACCAACTAGCCTAAAAGTCCTTCGTCACATCTCATATCAACATCACAAATCCACAAACTATCCTATCATTCAAACCATTACAGCCTCACAAACAATCACACAATCAAATCCACAAACCTAATCCTAATATATTCGTCACCTCATCGTTAACAAGACGATCAAAAATAACAAAGCATGATCTCAGAAATGTTTTCGTGTTGAACAATTACAAATTAAGACTTTTATGATCAAGACACACGAAAGAAAATATCATCATCGATCAATACTATGGTATTAACCATATTTGTTATACGAATTAAAAGAAAGAACAAAGACAAGATTGTCTTATTCAATCTTTATTTCGATGACTAAGACACATAAACATAACCACATTAATAAAAACCTACCCAAGACCCTTTTGAAGATCTTGAAGCCAAAAAATCTTGATTCTTTTGTGGTCCTGTGCAAATTGAAAATGGTGTTGCTGTCTCGTGTTTGAGGATCGTGGCATGATTAAACAATAGAAAGCGTTTATCCGTGGTGTGGGATTTATATAACGAAGGAATATATGATTTGTTCTTTGTGAGGTTGTGTTTCGTTTGATGTGTTTAGATGAGATGGGAGAGGTGCGTTATTTTTGAGAAGTGATAAGGCAAGTACCACAGATTGAAAGTGCCTGCGTATAAAGGAGAGATGATGGGGGCGGGCAAAACTATGAAAGTGATTAGGGTTAGATCTGTTTGTGACAAAAATTAGGTATCACTGCTAAATTTATACCTAAATATTAGGGTTATTATGGATGGATTAGATCTGTTTTGGATAAATAATGGCCCACGTTTGATACTTGTGACAATGGTCCAAGTATAACCCAAACTCTTTGGGCTGAATGCGTGTATTGCAAAAGATGGGCCATGTATTGGTGGTTGTGGTGATATGAGTTGGACCGGCTAATGCTAATGAGTATGAATTGGGCCGAGTATCATCTTAATTGTTGGACCAGGCCGGTTTGATTGTATTGTTGGACTGGGTTCTATCGATTAGGCCAAGTTATTGATCATATTGGGTTGAGTTATGATTTAATAGGCCGCAATGTTTATGATTTATCTATTTTGGGCTCGTGTTAATGGATATGAGACGGGTAGTAAAACAATGTTTTGTCGGGTTCAAGTGACTGGGTTTTATTACCTGGACGACTGTTATTATGACAAAGTGACTAGATACATTTTCGAGACCGGGATCAATTTTAAAGAATCATGGAGTTTTAAAATTGTTAATGGCTAGTATTGGAGTTCATGACTACGGGGTTTTTGTACGATGTTACTTAGTTGAGACTGAAGTTATTTGGTGTGTTTTTTTTGCTTCATTCTCGGGTTCGTTTCATCGGGTTGTCTCCATCAGTGGTCATCAGTATTAGCCTACATAATTGAAAAGGGGATTTTGACAAACGGCTAAAGATTCAGATTACGATGACAAGTGATCACGAAGTTGATTTGGTATCCCTTATTTGATATTGAAGTTGGATTTCACGAAGGCGTGTTCTTATTTTATCTTGAAGTCGGGGTTGATTGGATGCATGACTTTCAATGATAACTTGCTCGAGCTTAATTTAAGTTGAAGACTTGGTTTATCTAGTTTCCAGCAGTCAAGGGGTAGATGGTTGAAGACCTGGTTAACTATCACTTAAAGGAGTTACGTTGTAGTACTCAGTGTCACACGCTGAAGACGTTGTGGATAATCGCAAGAGGTGATGATAGTCTCATACTTTGGTGGGGTATTGAGTACTTATAGATTTACTTGGAGCACAAATTCTCTACACCGTTCTTCCATTATTTTATTTTTTTTTATTTTTTTTGGGTAAAGGGAAATTCCTCGGTAAAATATATAACACCCAAACACAGTTAAGTACAATGGAATGTGGCTAAGATGCCACATTAACCTCAAGCTACACTTGAACAACCAAAGTCACTTGAGACATGCTCCAAGCAACCTAACTAAACAATACACTAACAATAACACCAATAGGAAAGAACCACTTGAGCGTACAAAGCGCCTCAAAATCATCCCGAAGCAGCATCATAGGAGTATAGACAGCCAACCGGTCCTGCCTCCTTAAAAAGCCTTCCCAAGAAAAACCCAAAGGGAAAAACCTTGGAGAAGGAAAAAAGAGTACAGCAACCGACGAGCACTCCACCTTGAGACCAGCCCCAAACACACGAACCAAAGAAAACTTAATATCCATAAGCATAGACATCAATTCCGAGATGGACCAACAAGCGAGGTAGGCAACTTCCAAAGATGAATCAACATCTGCACATTCGTCGTCTTCTTGAATCTATAAGTAAGGAGCTTGAGACGAACCGTAGACATAATGATGTCAATGACTTGGTGTTGAGATCTTTTCTTCTTCATAAAAATCCTGTAATTCCGCTCTTGCCAAATAAAATAACACGAGGCAGCAAACACAAGTTTAGCAATAACACTTCTAGCCGACCGCATCTTAGCCAACGGAATAAGAAAGTCCACAATCAAATTAAGAGCAGAAGGCATATTAGCCATGCCCGTGAAGCGCTTCAAGTGCTCCCAAACCTGTAAAGAAAAAACACATTCAAAAAATAAATGGTCATGTGAGTCTGGTTAAGCCCCGCATAAAGGACACTAAAGCAGATTTAAGTTAGTATTACTACTAACATCCCATTACCTTAGAGAATCTTGGGTCTTGAGCTTGCGTTCAATAACCAACCAAAGATGCACAACATGACGAGAAATCTGATAAGAAAACCAAACCACATGAAACCAATCCACATCATTATTCCTTGGCCGAATACAGTCCCAAACGAAAGCCACATAGAACTCAGAGTCCATGTTATTACGATCCCTCCATATAATACGATCAACAGTATCAGAAAGCTGGGGAATGACAATATTAACCAAACCAGGGTATTTTAGATTCCATTCATTAGGCCAACCCCAAGAACCATTATCAATAATATCTCGAACCTTTGCATTTAACCGAAAACCAACACTATAAATATCACGATTAGAAACGACGCCCTCAATAGGACCTATAGAGCACCGGTTATCAAACCAAGCAAAGTCGTGGCACCATTCCCAAGACGGTACCAGATAAAAGGACGAACCAGTTGACGAACTTAGAGAATCTTGCGCCATCCCCATGACATCTTACCACGTAAGGGAATTTCCTAAAAGGTGCGACCATTAAGTTTATAAGTGTGTATCCATTTAACCCACAAGGATTCCTTATGAGAGAGAAGACTCCAAATATGAGAAGAAATAAGAGCCTTATTAAAAGCTTCTAATCGACGAATACCAAGACCACCCTCTTTCTTAGGTAAACAAACATCCTCCCACGCAACCTTAGCCTTACCCTTACGCATCTCACCCTGACACCATAAGAAACCCCTCATAACTTGTTCCAATTCCAACATAAGGCTAGAAGGAAGAATAAAAACCGAAGCTCAATAAAGATGCATCAAAGAAAGGCCAGAACGGATGAGTTGAGCTCTACCCGTCAGGGATAAGGATTTATTTTTCCAATCACTAACCTTTCTCTTAATCTTCTCAACCAGCTCAGAACAATCACGATATAAAAGCCTAGAAGGAACTAAAGGCACCCCCAATATTTAACAGACAGCTTACCTTCATCAAAGGGGAGAATGCTAAGAATATCCAACTTAACATAGTTAAGCACATTACAGAATTAGGCAGTGCTCTTAGGTAAACTAAGGGTGATGCCCGAAGCATTTTTAAACTCCTCAAGCGAATCCATGATAACCCGCGCAGAATTAACATCATCATGAGCAAAGAGAAAAAGGTCATCAGCAAAACATAAGTTGATAATATTCAGTTTAGAGCAGTACCGATGATAAGTGAAGCTATTAGAGTCACGAGCCCTCCGATTTAACATAAGAGTAAGAACCTCCATCACAAGGGTAAAAAGATAAGGGGACATAGGGTCACCTTGTCGAAGACCACATTTACCTTTGAAGTAACCGTGGAGACTACCATTAATACTTAGGGAGAAAGAAGTAGATGTAACACACTCCATAATCCAGCCAATCATGTGAGGATGGAAACCAAAACCAACCAGCATATCATGCAAAAATTTCCAATCAACCGTATCATAAGCCTTTTGAATATCAACCTTGAAAGCACATCTAGGAGTACCTCTATCCAGATGATAATTATGCATAAGCTCTTGAGTCAGAAGAATATTATCCGATATGCGTCTCCCAGGCACAAAGGCCGATTTGTTCAAACTTACCAAATCCGACAGGCTCTCTTTCATTCGATTAGAAATAATCCTGCTAATGTATTTAAAAAGAACATTGCAACAAGAAATGGGACGATAATCATTAATTCTCATAGGATTGGTAACCTTCGGGATCAAGGCGATAATAATGTGATTGAGTTCTTTGAGGAGAACTCCATTAATGAAAAACTCCTTGATCGCTTTAGTCACATCACCCGCAATAATGTCCCAAGCTTCCTTAAAGAAAGCAGCAGAATACCATCCGGGCTCGGAGCTTTACTATTCCCCATAGAGAAAATAGCTTCCCGAATCTCTTTATCTGTAACATCACGAGCCATATGATTAGCAGTATCAATAGTAAGCTGTTTACAAAAAAGATCATTAGTATCAAAATAAGAAGGAACTCCCTGTTGGCCAAGAAAAGCCGTGTAGTGATCAATAAACGCCACAGGGACCTGCTCCCCATCAACACAAGCACCCTCATTAGTAGTAACACTATCAATACGATTCCTAGTCGCTTGGCTCTTGACCACTTTATGAAAATAAGCAGTATTAGCATCACCAAGCTGAAGCCAATCCACCTTAGCCTTTTGACTGAGGAACCGTTCTTCCATTAGAAGAGCATCATTAAACGCTTGAAGATAAGCCGCCTCCTCTTCGCGCAACTCAAGGTTACCAGGATCAGAATCAAGAGCCCTTTGGGCCTCATCAAGCTCATGCCGCAACCTTTTAACATTCTTATGAAGATTACCTTGATCGTATAACAACTTACGAAGCGGTTTTTTAAGTAACTTGAGACGTTTTACCACCTTAAACATCCAGAAGCCACTTACCGAAATCTGCCAACCATTGGTAACGACATCCTTAAACCGAGTATTATGAACCAAGAGATTATAGAATTTAAACGGCCGGGGTTTCCTGGTAGAATGCATAGGAATACGAAGCACAGCCGGCGAGTGGTCCGAAATTCTATAAGGCTGAAAAAGAGCACTAGATCCCACAAACGACTCATAGAACTCAAGGTTAGCCATAATCCGATCAATCTTCTTTAAAATACCATCATCACCTTTAGGTTTTTGGTTCCATGTAAAACGCAAACCTGTGCTATTAACATCTGAAAGCTCAAGATCTTCCACACACTCTTGAAAGTCACGCATACCCGTATCAATATAAGACGTCCCTGTAGACTTTTCATCAGCTGAAAGCGAAACATTGAAATCCCCAAGAATACACCAAGGTCTATTCCGAATATAAGCTTTATGAGTAATCAAGTTACACCACAAGTCACGCCGTTGTAAATACCGGTTATGAGCATACACAAAGGAACAAAACAACTCCTTTTTATCATCTTTGAAATAAATACTAGTATGCATAACCTGGGCATCAAATGAAATGACCACAACCTTAACAATATTTGGATTCCAGCCCAAAATGATCCTGGAACCCTTCACACAAGACAAACCGTTAGACGTCCAATGCCAATTTTTAAATTTTTTGGAACACATACCTTGAAGATTCGAGTTAGCCACGTGAGACTCAAGAATAGCACATAGGCAAAGATTATTTTCATAGATAACCTGGCGAACTTCCTTTTGTTTAGGGGTTTGGTTCATACCCCTTATGTTCCACGAAGCCAGACTATACATTCTTAACCGTATCATAGGGAGTGCTTGCCCCCTTAGTAGTATCCGTCTTAGCCTGATTGTATGAACTCGGAATACGCTCATGGAAAACCTCTTCAACTTCCTCATCATCATCATCTAAAGCATCATCATTATCCGTACCAGTAGCTGATTTTTGAGGAGGATCAACCACATCCAGAATCTTGTCGTTTTCAATTAATATTTCAAAAGAATTACGAAGAGAAACGAGATCAATACCTTCATCCCTCACATTAGTCGTGCGGTTGTTATGCTGTTCAGAATCTTTGTTATACGAAACTTGATGAGAAGAAGACACCTCATCATTATTGTTTGGTTTTTGAACAGCCCGATATACCAAATTAGGTTTAGGTTTGGATAACCTAATACCCGCAACTTGTTTCGACTTTCCATCTTGCTTTCCCTTACCATGTTTGCGTGTAACTTTCAGAAATCCATCATCCTCAGTAGCTGGAGTATCAACCATTTTAACACGTTTAGGGCAGTCAACATCATTATGTTCGAATATCTTGCAAGAGTCACACCGGGGTGGCTGCCATTCGTACTCAACCTCAACCGTTTCTAAGGAGTGTCCCGACCCATTAGGAAACGGAATAGCTACAACAAGGGATTCCTGTAGAGGAGTCAACGAAGATACTTCTATAAGAGCACGGGCATATGTATTTCTTCCCCATGATTTTTGGCACATGTTACTCGTATAACCATCCAACATAATAGGGCGTCCCAATTGAGAAGTAATTAAACTCAGACCAATTTCAGAAAATGCCACAATTGGGACATGATGAAGCTTTACCCAAATAGGTGCTGAAGTGATGGTATCCTTTTTAAGGATGGTATTTGGCGTCCAAATGTTGAGAATTAGAGGAACCAAACGTATCAGCCACGGGCCATTTTCAAGAACCCGTTCCATACCCTCTCGAGTAGCAAATTGGAAGAAAAAAAACCCATTCACAAGCATAGTGCGTTCCAGCCCAAACTTAGCCCAAGCATTCTTCACATAATTTTCTACAAGAGGAAATGCGAGTCTCTTACAAATAAAGTAGCCATAGAGTGTGTTATCAAATCGTTTGCTTATTTCTTCAACCGCAGCCAAGGGGATGGCCACATTCGCTCCATTGACAACTTCATTACTCTTCATTTCAGTCAACCGAACAGCTTTAGATGCTGCTGGTTCCTTAAGCATAGACGCGAAGGAGTGTTTAACACTATTCCTACTGTTATTTATTATGTTAGTACCTTTCTTAGCATTGTTGTTGTTTTCCATGTTGCGAAGTTCATCATTATCAGCTTCCATACGTCCACTTGACGCACCATCTAAAGAAGGTACAAAGGAACCTGATTCATTAGGTTGAATACTGCTCAAAGTCACAGCATCAACCGCTGCGTGAACGTTCTCCTTAACAGCATTAGTCACACCATGCACATGAACACGTTGAGGATCTGAATCATCCTTAGCCAGTTCAGCATCCATAGCATCCGTATCCACTCTTAACATACCCCCATGAGAACCAACATCAGGTAGGGGATCACCATTGGTGGTTGAACGCATGTCATTTTTTTGATTTTTTGTTGCAGCAGCAGAAAGCTCATGAGTAGCACTATTAGACTCAAAATGTACATTACGAACCACTTTCCTACCCTTTCCATCTATTCCATACAGCTTGCCATCAATATTTTTTATTTTAGAAGCAAGGCTGCTTTTTAGGATGCTAGATGTCATACCTTTCTTGCCTGGGTTTTTTATTTTAGATGCAAAATCGCCTACCCGCGATTCATTAGCAGCCACACTTTCATCACATCGCGAATAAGGTATAACCCCAATCATAGCAGCCTCATTATCCAACGCAGCCTTCACTTCATTTAATCCATCATTTACCATACTCTCAACCCACAACCCACGAATCAGATTCAAAAGAAAAACCAACAGATAGCGCAAGAGTAATAGAGAAACCCTCAAAAATAATGGTTCCAACGAATAGCCAATTTGCACTAACCACGTATCATAATTAATAATTGCTGGAATGATAAAATACTAAAACCATGGGCACAATTATTGTAATAAAGCAGCCGCCAAAAGTAATGGACACAAAGTAACTATAGAAAATATAACGACAATCAGATCCAAAATAATCAAAGTCAACCTAATATGGGGCGCACATGGAATAAAATATAATTAAACACCACACACAACACCAAAATAGGGAGAAATGACCAAGAATGGAAGGATTAACCGAAAGGAATTGAGGATCCAGTAGTAGTCACCATATTCGCCCACACAAAGAGAGAAAAATAGGGTTTTTATTTTTATTTTACTATTCGTTCTTCCATTATTAGTGCAAGCTTAAGTCACAAGAACGGGAATTCTACTTCAATTTCAAGTTTGGTATATCGGGTTTACTCCATCAGTGGTCACTTCATATAGCCTACAAAGGGGTGGTAAAGATAGTTAGAGAAAGTTTATGAGTAGAGATTTGATTAGCAGTTGATTCTCACAGGATACATTTGTGTTAATTTTATTCTTCTCACAAGATTTCAAGTATATGTGCATACAATGTGTTGCTGATTCTAAGGTATCAAAACCAGCAAAGAGGAAGGAGACATACATCTGAATGCTCAACGGGTATACGTGACAAACTTCATACCTTCTCCTTGTTTAAGGTCATTCCGGGAAGACAAAAGTCATAACCGCAGAGAAAATCAGTGTTGCAACTCGTGGCTTTGGGTGTATTATTCCAACTACGTGGGGGAAGAGATGTAAGAAATAGTTTCTTTGATGATAAAAGAGGTACACAATTGTATGATGATTCCTCCAGTTAGTCAGTATCCTACACGAAGAAATGTGTTCATCCGGGACGTACTTGATTTTTTATGGTACTGTTTTGGTGTTGTCATTTCGACTACATCCGGTACTTAGTTGTTTTTATGGTGCTGTCTTGGTGTTATCGTTTCGACTACATACGGGATAAATTGCTTTCACTCGGGACTTAGTTGACTTTGGTGAAACAATTTAAATGTGTTCATCCGAGACGTACTTGATTTTTTATGGTACTGTTTTGGTGTTGTCATTTCGACTACATCCGGTACCTAGTTGTTTTTTTATGGTATTGTCTTGGTGTTATCATCTCGACTACATATGAGATAAATTGCTTACACTTGGAGCTTAGTTAACTTTGGTGTAGCAATTCTCATCTGCAATTTCCTGAAGGGAGAAAAGTGTATATTCGGGTCTTAATTGATTTTGATCCTATGTTTTCGACTTCATTAATGGGATAGAGTGTGTTCTTTGGGTTTTTGGGCTTCATATAATGAGACTGATTGCATCTCTTCAACTACATGGGGGAAGTGATCTCTCGATACTTTTGGTATGCATTACTTGAGCTTCCAGTGGGAAGAAATGCGAGAAGAATTATTCAAGCATGAGAAGATATGTTGTTGATCCAGTTAATGTTTCCCCAAACGGTCAACCACTAAGCTTATTATCAAAGGAGCAAGATCTGATGTGGTTTGCTACTATTTCTGATGTGCGCTTAATTATTCTAAGCTTGAAAGAAAGCTTTGAAACTGCTCAAGAGAGGATTGCTTATTTAGGAGGGGAGCTATGAAAGCTTCTAAGTAAAGAATATGTGGCATGAATTAAGGGGAAGCTAATTCAGAAGCTTCTCCTTAACCAGAAGTGTATGGGTTACTCAGTTTGTGCCTTGGACAATATTTCTCCTACAAGGTACTACAAAGATGATTCATAGTGGAGTGCAGACTTGAAGTCAAATGAAAAGCATATTCTAGAAAGCTTCGACATGACCAGAAGTGCAGGAAAATGAAGTTTTTCAAGACTTGCATCTTATTCAGAAACTTCGAGATGACCAGAATTGTTTGAAGAAAGTTGTGCCTTTAAGTAGATCAAAGGCCACTAAAGACATCATCAACATTGGAAGCTTCGTGAAAGTGCTTGTTCTTAATCAGTATGTACTTGTTAAAAAATATTGGGGAAGCTATCAAATCTTTAAGATGAGGATACTCAAAATAAGTCGAATATTCAGGTGCCTCGAAAGCTTGGGTGGTGGAAGTTTAAGAGATGTTGACTACAGACTTCTACAACTAACAGAATGACATCTTCATTCCGGTATTCAGGTGTACATCATCTTAAAATTGAATAATATATATATTAAAAAAAGGATTTTCCATTTTCATAAAACCTTTCAAAAAATCAAAATACAAAAATATAAAACCAAGAAAATCAAATACAA
>BQNB010065877.1:7500-34777 GCA_026074375.1 Tanacetum coccineum | reverse complement strand
TAACCCTTCGTGTTGGCAAAGAGGCCATCACCTTCAATCTGGATCAGACTTCAAGATACACAGCTGATTACAACCATATAACGGAATCGACGTCATTGATATGGCTTGTGATGAGTATTCTCAAGAGGTCCTAGGATTTTCAAACGTGATCGCGAGTGGCAATCCCACTCCATATTTTGATCCTATTGTTTCTACTGCTTCTCCAAATCTCACTCCTTTCGGGGACAGTGATTTTCTTTTAATTGAAGAAGCAGATTCGTTTCTTGCTCTAGAAGATGATCCAACTTCATCTGAAGTTGATCTAACTTATCAGGATCCTGAGGGGGACATCCTGCTTCTAGAAGCAATTTTGAACAGTGAACCACCACCCCCCTCCCAAATCAAGAACAATATCTACCTGGAGTTAGGAAAGAACTCAAACTCTGTGAAGCTAAAACCGTTGAGTCTTCCGTTGATGAACCTCCCGAGGTTGAATCAAGGGGAACTGTCCCTCCCATCTGAATACGCATTTTTGGATGGCGACGACAAGTGGCCTGTCATAATTGCTAAAAGACTTAAAAGTTGAGGAAAGGCAGCTCTTCTCAAGGTTCTCAAGTCCCACAAGCGAAGCCATCGCTTGGAAACTCTTCTCGATATAAAGGTGTTGCCCAAGAATTTTTACTCACAAAAAATTCTAATGGAAAGAGGACTACGAAACCATCTGTGCAAATGTCAAGTAAGGGTTAAACCCAAAAATCCCACATTGTTATCAAGAGGAGGTTGAAAAAACTCCTTTGACGATGGATTGATTTATCCATCTCTGACAGCCCTTGGGTGAGCCCGGTACAAGTGTAACTAAAGATATGTGGGTTATGACCGTGTCATCACAAATGAAGAGGAATGGAACTAATTCCTAACTCGTTGGTCTCGGGGTTGGCGAGTATGTATTGATTACAGAAACTTAATGAAGCCACAAAAAGACATCTTCCCATTGCCTTTCATGGACAAAATGCCGAAAAACTAGCGGGGGAACAGGAACGAATAATACTGTTCCTCGATGGCTTCTCGGGTTATTTCCAGATCCCAATTGACCCAAAAGATCAAGAAAAGACAACATTCACATGCCCATACGGAACATTTGCCTATAGTCTCATGCTTTTGGGATATGCAATGCTCTGGGCACGGTCCAAAGGGTGTATGATGGCATATCTTCCAATATGATATGATATTTGAAAAAAAACGATGGAAGTATTTATGGATGACTTTTTCGGTCTTTGGGGACTCTTTCTCTACGTGCCTATCCCATTTAGAAAAGATGTTGAAGCGGTGTGAAGACACCAATTTGTCTTTAAACTGGGAGAAGAGCCATTTTATGGTAAAGGAAGGCATTGTTCTCGGACACAAAATTTCCAAGTCGGGACTTGAGGTTGATAGAGCTAAAGTCGAAGTAATAGCTAAACTCCCTCATCCGACTTCATATCAAAGTGTCCGTAGTTTCCAGTGCGGACGCCGATTTTTCCGACGATTATTCAGGACTCTCAAAAATTGCCCGTCCTATGACTCATTTGCTTGAAAAAGAGACTCCATTTTTTCTTTCTCGAAGAGTGTATCGATTCCTTTAATACACTTACAAAAGAAAAATTGAAATGAGGCTCTTCCGATATTTAATTGCTCCCCGACTGGGACTTTGCCCTCTTGAACTGATGTGACGATGCTAGTGACTTCGCAATTGGGGATAGTCCTCGGGCAAAGAAAAAACAAGCATTTTCATACCTATACACTATGTTGAGCAAGACTAGTTCGTGGCTCAAAACTCATTACCGGCGAGCCGAAAAAAAAGATTATGCCGTGGTGTATGCCTTTGAGAAATTCCGTTCATATCTTGTTATGTCCAAAAGCATAGTGTATACTGACCATTCTGCCAATCAAGTATCTCTTTGCCCAAAGAAAGGATGCTAACGCAAGACTCATGCGGTGGATCTTATTGCTCAAGAATTTGATATGAAAATTCGAGACTAAAAAGGAGCTGAGAATCTCGCCGTCGTATCATCTGTACAAGACTTGAAATTCAGCATCAAGACAAACTCGAGAACAAAGAAATCAAATGAAGCATTTCCTCTCCGAACTCTTGGTTCTATTGCTCTCAAGATCAAAAGTACCCCATGGTTTGCTGATTTCTGAAAATAAATGCGGGGAAATTCGTTATCTAGGAATGACACCAACAAAAAAATAAAATTCTTCAAAGGATGGTCATAGGCATTATTTTGGGGATTGTTCCTTGCATGTGTATGCTCTGTGCTGACTCACGTGATAAAGACGTTCGGGGTTTCTGGGCAAGAAGTTTAGACATTCTTAAAGCTTGCCAACAGTCGGACCCACTGGGGGGACACTATTTGCCAATTACTCAGCAAGGAAAGAAAAATCTTCGATTCAGGGATTCTATTGGCCCACCATTACAAGGATGCCCACGACTTTGTCACCCGTTGTGACATTTGTCAACGTCAAGGAAAAAATGGATAAATTACGCTAACGTTTATGAGATGCACAAAACTCATCCAAGTTTTGCGAAATCTTTTGACATCTGGGGGGCCATTGACTTTTTGGGGCAGTTACCGTCTTCAATGAGGGAACAGTACATACTCGTGGGGCTGTTGTACTACTTGTCAACTAATGGGTTTTTAAAGCATAAGCACTCCCACCAATGATGCCCGAGTTGTTTGCAAATTTTTAAAAACTCTCTTTTCTCGATTTGGTGCACCCCGAGCTATCATAAGTGATCGCGGAACTCACTTTTGCAATGACCAGTTTACAAAGGTCATGCTTAAGTACGGAGTCACTCATCGTCTCTCCACCGCGTATCACCCACAAACAAGTGGGCAAGTTGAGGTGTCAAATCGTGGTTTAAAGCGTATTCTTGACGAGAAACCGTGGCGAGAAAATGTTTGCAGCCTGGTCGGACAAACTAGATGATGCTTTATGGGCCTTCCGCACAGCTTACAAAACACCCATCGGGTGTACTCCATATAAGCTAGTGTATGGAAAGGCATGTCATCTACCGATCGAGTTAGAGCATAAAGCCTACTGGGCCCTCAAGCATACAAATTTTGATGTTCAAACTGCGGGTGATCACAGGAAAGTTCAACTGAATGAACTAAATGAACTTCGTGATCAAGCCTACGAAAACTCTTTGATCTATAAAGAGAAAACCAAAGAGGATTCACAATGCTAGATCATAAAAACCGCGTTTTCAACATTGGTGATCGTGTTCTCTCTTCAATTCTAGATCGAGATTTTCTAAGGAAAATTGATACCGTTGGTCCGGAACATTCACATTGTCCAAGTTTTTCTTTGGCACTGTCGAGTTATCTCAAAACTCTGGGCCCAACTTTAAAGTGATTGGTCATGCGTAATAAAACATACTTTTTGGAGGGGACGTACCAACCGAGGTTGTCCCGGATCTCCAAACGTTCCCCATGGACCAATAAATTCGGGGGACGGGTCAAGCGTCGGGACCCTAAACAAGCGCTTCGTGGGAGGCACCCCATGCTTATCAGTAGTATGTAATAAATAAGTGTTTTTGTTTGTGAAGGCTTACATTTTCCATTACCCGTGTTTTGTCCATGTTTTGTGTGCTTTGTATTGAATGTCCAGGATTTCCCGGTTTGTGAAGACTCTCAAGTATCCACAAGAGTTTCACATCCTCAGCTTCATTTTGGGAATCCAGTATCCAAATCTAATCGACTAACGTTTTATCTTTTGGCACACTTCATAAACGGCCTTAGATTTACGTAGGTACCCCTTTGAAACATCGAGGATGATGTTTAGTTCTAGTATGGGGGGGGGGGGGGATCTTCGATTTGATTTTTGCCTGCAGTCGTTGTTATCACGCAATCCCGTTTTTACCACCAAATTTTTGCAAAAATACCAAAAAAAAAATAAATGCAAAAAAAAAAAAAAAATTTCAAAAATAAAATAAGTGTTTTGTCACAGTTTTGACTTTTTATATGGTAGATTGAGATAATTTTTTGACTCGATTCGGGCGTTGTTGAGCCCTAGCTAGGTCCCTCAACTTACGCTGTTGTAGCTAAGCTTTCAAGTATTCGATTGCTTCGAATCTTAATAAGGTGAAGAACAAGAAGTGATAGAGTTAATTAGTTTATGTGTGAACAAAAACTTTATGTATAACTTGTGTCTTTTTCTTCCCATTAGATTTCTAATCCACCTAAATCATAGTGTCATTCAATTCAACTAAGTCAATCAAGGTTTTTAGAAAAAGCTTTTCAATTTGGTAACTCGATTCCTTTAAAGCGGGAATTTTGCTGTTCATTAATAATTCGAAAGTTAAAATGCCAAAGAAGCATCGAATGGAAAGTTTGAATGCATAAATGCTATGATATTGAAATTTTGCCACTGAAGCATACTTTGATTATATGGAGACAAGTGAAAGAATTTTCGCTCTCTTTTCTTTTGTTGTCGTGATATCCCACTCCGCTAACCACGAGGTGGGGGTTCAAACTAAGACATCTTTACTTCTAAGGATTTGGTGTGTTGTGATATCTCACCAGGAAGCGAGGTCTAGGTGAGGGTTCAAACTAAGACACTTATCCTTAGCCATATTAGGAAGAAGGTGTTGTTGTGATTTCCCACTACGCTAGCAACGGGGTGGGTTTTCAAACTAAGAACATCGGTCGTTGGTTGTGATATCCTACTAGGGAGCGAGGCCTAGGTAGGTGTTCAAACTAAGCAACGCATTCCTAGCTTTAAGAACTTATGAGTATAATGATGAAGATGTTGCAAAAAGTTCTACAGTTAAAATCTCGCTCTTTAAAATCAAGTTACAAGGTCCTAATAAGTTGTTGCTTTGAGTCATGATTCATCTTGAATCACGACTATGGAAATAAGTTGATCTATGGTTGAGTTGAAATGTTCTAGTTCCGATTTCGTGATTGATTGTATGAAGTGAAGTGTTAACGGGTTCCTACACAAACAAAGGAAAGAAGTCAAGTATGGAAACATTTGTGCCTAATGACAAAGCAGATTACTATTCCGGGATTACAAGTATTACAGTTAACGGGAAAAATTCTTATGAGCTAAAAGGAAAATTCTTGGATGATCTGCACAACAATGCTTTTAGTTAGGGCTGTAAACGAACTGAACGTTCAGTGGACATTTTATGAACCGTCCGGTAAAAAGTTCGTTTATGTTCATTTATTTATTAAATGAACGAACATGAACATTATTTTACGTTCGTTTAGTTAAATGAACGAACATGAACAAAAGTTTCATCCGTTCGTTTATGTTTGTGAATGTTTGATTATACGTTCATTAACGTTCATTTATGTTCATTTATTTGTTTATGTTCGTATATTATAACTTTTAATTGTATACTTTTAAAACTGGCATGTGGTATGTGCTTAATTACACATACCTTTTACCTTTAAAAACGAGCTAAAATAACCAAAAACGGACTTAAAATGCTAAATATATGCTTGTTTTGCTAATTGTATTGTGCAGGAACGGATAACTAAGAAAAGGACGAAAAACAAAGCCAAAACGACAAAACCGGACTCGGAATGGAAAAGACTGTGAAAGACAAAGCCAAATCGAAGCCGAAAAGTCAATCAAGTCAAAAAGTCAACAGAAAAGTCAACTGGTCAAAGTCAAAGTCAACCCAAGTCAACCCCGAAGCCAAAAAGTCAACAAATCAAGAAATATAAGTTTAAGGGTTGAAATTGCCAAACCCCTAAACTTACATTTATAAGAGAAAAGAAGAGAAGGGCTAAACTGCCATTTGAGCAAAGTTATACTCCAAGGGCCCAAACTGCCAAGTCCAAAGAGTTGTATCACACAAGGACTGGTGGTGCAATTTGATATATAACCCTCAGGGGGTGTTTTTGCCAAGTTTCCAAAAGTTTTAAACAACAAGGACCATGGTTGCAAGTACTCAACACACCATCAAGGGCTAACCTTGCCAACTCCACAAAACTTTTGCCTGTTATAACTCAAACGTTTTTTCCCGCCCTTGTTTTCCCCCCAACACAACTCACGGGTGTGTATACCCGTTTTTACCCTGTAGTCTACCACCACCACCATGGGTAATCACCTCCCCCCTCCTCCACTAACTTTCCAACCAAGAGTGAAGCATTGCCATGTTGGCAATCTCACTTTTCCCCACAACCTTTGCCGAATCAATGGCTGTGAATAATCCAAAGAAGCACAATGGCTATGGATGGCTTGGATTTACTCATGGAAGTCTCTCACAAAAGAAACACAAGAAGAAGAAGCTGAAGACATAGATATTAGTATAAATAGGGTCTTAATGTTAGTTGAAAAAGTGTGTAAGGCTTATTTAGTTAATTAATGTTTAATTCAGCTTAATTTATGCTTATTTACAGTTATTCACAGCTTATTTACAGTCTCTTGTACCCTTTTTATCATTTAATGAAAAATTGAAGTTTTTGGAATTTTATACCCGTTTTATGTTTTCACTGTTCAAGTGCTTATTTTTCCATCTCATATGTTAAAAAGCTCTCTAAACAGCTTAATAATAAGCTAGGTTAACTTAACAAGTCAATAAGCTAAGATAATTTGGACTTTACCTCACAAATTCACTCAAAAATACCACTGCTTAATGATTTGGATGATAAGCCAAATTTGGATGGGCTTATGGACATTACCAGCTTATTTCCAATAAGCTGGAGCTTGTAGAATAAGCTCTTGATAGCTTAATTGCCCTTGTTTAGAGCAAAGGGCCTTGTAAGTTCTCATTTTCCTCTTTTAAGTCATTTTTAGCATTAGCTTATTTCTAGCTTATTTTTGCTTATTTTTCTTTTAGATATGCTTATTTATGCTTATTATAGCTTATTAGTCATTAAAATATAGGTGTTGTAGTTTAAATTTTCATTGTGCAAGTTTTTTAAATTTTCTAGTGTAAGTTAGCTCATTAACTGTCATATTGTGTTTTAGCTTATTTAAGTGCTTATTTCTTGTTGCTTTTTGCTTATTAATGTGTATTATGCTTATTTAGCTTACTGTGTTCAAGTCTCATAGCTTATTTCACCTTTATTAAGCTTTTAAGTCCAAATTCAGTTTTTAAAGGAGTGTTTGGCATAAGCCTTAAAATGGGTCAAAACAAGTCTTGGCATGGGTTGAGGTAACTTGGCTTGATTAAGCTTAAGTTTTAATCTTGTATTAAGCTGTTTTTAAGAGTTCCAAGGTTTAAAAATTGTTTTCCAAGGTTTTCTAAAACCAATTTTGAAACTGTGGGTTTTAAGAGACACCACAAGTGCTTATTTAGTTAAGCACTTGTGGTTTGAGTTTAAGCATCAAAAGAGTGTGTTTTGTGTGTCTAAAAAAGGCTGTCAAAAGCCCTTTGTCTTTTGACTTTGGTAAGTCAAAAATTCACCAAGCATTTTTGTAGCAGTTTTAACAAATTTACCACCCTTTTTCATTTAACAAATTCAGCACTCTAAAATGATTTTTAAAAGCTAAAAATTGTTGCATAACTCCAAAAGCTAGGGTACTTAATCTGTTTTAAGTTAATTTTTCCATTTGAGCTTATTTGACAGCTTTTAATAAGCTGTCAAATAAGCTACTCAAGTTAAGCTTAAAATCTCCCCTGGTGCAAAGGGGAGATTTTAAGCCCCTTTTTCTTTGTCTTATTGAGTTATTAAGCCCAATCTCTTGGCTTATTTTAAGAGCTTATAAGCTCTTATTTAAGCTCCTTGATTTTCCAACCTTAGAAAGCTCATTTGTTGGCTTATTTTTAAGCCCAAACATGCCTTGTGAACTGTTTTAGCATAACTTAGTGGTAGGGAATGCTTATTTACTTTAAGCTTATTCAGCTTATCTTATAAGCTCTTCTTAGCTTCTTAGTAGATTTTTAGGATAAGCTAAGTAGTTAGTTTGCTTATTGCCCTTTAGCTAGCTTATTTGAATGTCCCAAAATGACTTAAGCTTTTAAGCCTTTTGCCTTTTATGCATTCTGTCATCATAAGCTTCTTCACAGCTTATTGAGCCTTAAGCTCTTAGTCTTTTAAGCTTATTTAGGTTAGTCTAGATCCCCTTTATCTTATGTTAGCTTTTGTCTTAGCTTATTTCGACCAAATGTCCAAAAAGACTTAGCATTTTTTTGCCTTTAAGCCATTTTAAGCCATTCTGCCACATTCAAGCTTATTTTTAAGCTTATTTATTGCTTTTCATAAAAAGTTGTAGAAGACAAAGTTGTTAAGCCCCACGAGCTTAACAACTTTGCTTCTTTGAGTTTTCGAAAAAAAAAGGGGAAAGACACTTGGCCCGGGTGAGCAAGACTCGAACCCGGGACCAAGCGATACAGTCCCCCTTTTACACACACTCTTACCACTGCGCCCTTGGGTCTTTTTCGTTAAAGACTCAAGGGCATTCATATATATACACGTTTTGGCTTATAAGTATAATAAGCTGAAAACAGCTTATTCGGGGCTTATTTGTTAAGCAACTTTGTGTTTTTCATTTTTCGTAGGATTGTTAAGGTGTAAAGTATTTTTAGAAAATTTTTCAGAATTTTTCGAAATAGTTTAATATTTTTTATGATTTAATTTCGTTAAAAGTTTATTTAATTCATAAAAAATACAAAAATTATCAAAAAAATATTTTGCTTTTTTAGAAAATTTTCTTTTGTCATCTAGTTTGTAGGAAAAATATAAAATTTTTCGTAGGGTCATTTTTACAACTTTGTACTTTTTAAAGAACGGGTCCGGGTACGGGATTTTGTTTTGACTCGTTTTTGGGTCAAACGAACTCCGTTTTCGGTCTAGTCTTTTTCATTCTTCGTTATTTGATCCCTAGAGTAGTTTAGAAGCAAAAATTTCTTCGTAGGGTTATTTTTAAAGATTTTAGGTTTTTCCCCCTTTGTTCGGGATTCGGGCTCTCGTTTTCTAGTTTAATTTCGTAATTTCTAGGTTTTTCTTAAACGTTTTTGTTCGTTATCATCTAATTTGACTTTTCCACCTTCTCAAATCAATTCCTTCCTTCAAACTCAAATCTTCGATTGTATCGATTTTCCATTCCAGCCTCGTTGGGGATAAACGACCCGGGAACACTCTATACTACTTCTCGGTTTTATTGATTCTGCTTTTAGACTATTCTACTATATATATTTTATATTTTATTATATATTATATATATTTTAAGGTATAGTTTGGACGAATCAAGGAGCAAAACATATATACATGGCCGTAACAACGGAATAGACATATAAGATGACATAATCCCCCCCCCTACTTGAGTAAAACCAAGGGCTTACGACAATGATTAATATAGGGTATGGATCTTCTAACTTTCACCAAAAGTAATAAACCAACAAGGTGGATGAATCACAGATACTTGGCCGTAACGATGGAATAGACATGTATGACTCGATCACATCCTCTTTCGAGTAAAACCTAAGGTTAATTGTTAGGAAAGGGAAATAAATTGTTGTTAAATAAAATTCACAAAACAAATAGATTAAGCTTGAGCAAATAAGGTGCATAGTTGCTAGTAACTTTCCTGACTGTTCCATGATAAAGACTCAAAAATATATACAAATGTCTCGATCATAGAGTGACAAAGACAACCTAAGTTGGTGTTCCCATAACGGTCAACTTCCCAATCATTCCTATTTATACATACTTTTACAAGGCAAGTGGTGATATCGACCACTTTATAAAAACCTATACATCGTTGATTTTTACCACATATCAACAAATAATCAATCCTCCAAGTAATTTATCGGTTTAAGTTCAATGAACCGACTATCTTCATCTTTTTTTTTTTTGCAATTTTCCATTTTTCCATTTTTTTCAATCATAATAAGACGACTCTTGATGCAATTTCACCATCTTCACCATAATTCATTCAGATAATTTTTCTTTAAACACTTCATCTTCGGATATAAAACATAATTACGAAAGTAGCAAAATACATGAGCTACAAACTTCTACATTCCCATTGCATTGTGCAATTTCCCGACCTAACCAGAGATAGAAAATTTCACTTTGACATAGGAACAATAAAACTTTACATAAAAGAAACTAACAACTTTGAATAATATGCTTAATCTACAAGGTAGGCTAAGGTGTAAAGGTTTAACGAAATAGACATTAGGTGTGAAAAAGATAGGAATGGCTCAACAGGTTTTTCTAGGGGTATCTTACTCTTATAGTGAGAGTAAGCAAAGGGTTATACCGGGGTTAACTAACCAGTATGGTTAGTTAATATCACAACATATAGGTTTTTTGGTTTATTCCTAGAAATTTACTAGTTAAATAGGCTACTCTATCTAAATCTATAGTACTCATCATTGTGGTCTCGAGTGGTATACCAAGCCAAGTTCTAAAGTCCACTACATCACCGACACACTCATAATTTGTGGAGTTTTTAGAAACCATTTAAAACGGAATAGGCTTAATTCCTCACAGATTTGGCATTAAGGGTTATTGTTTGCGCGAGGTAAAGTAACTAGCTATATTTACAAAGATATGCCTATTTTTATTTTAATTTGTCCATAATTTAAGCATATGGCATATTATTTGTAAAAATAAGGACAAGTATGCTTTCTAATTCTCCATCCCCCCACTTAAATTATACAACGTCCTCGTTGTATAGATAAAACAATAAAGAAAATAGGAAATAGAATTAGAACGAGGAACTCCTTGATATGTTGCTCGAGATGATTCTCCAATTTGAGTTCTTAAGAAAAAGTATGTTGAAGAGGCGTCAGAATGCTCGTATGAGTTTAACACATGTCTTTTTCCCAAGTATACCATCACCAAATCGTCAATTTTGTTACAAAAGTCCTGCATAAAGTTTAGAAGACAAAATGTGCAATTCTATCTTATTTTTACAGTGATTTACAAAGCGGTAAAATAAACAAACATAATGTACAGGTGGTTCATACATCGATCCCAAACCCAAGGATAACGCCTATTGCATCCTATAAAAACAAATGTTTAAAGTGCTAGAGATATTAAATTCAGAATTTAAAAAGGACGGATAACGTTCCAGACATGTCACATAAACATGCTTACCATCAAGGATCGAATACGCCGTATTGAATGTCCTGTGTAGATAACTGAGCAAACAATAAAAATAACAATCGACAAACAATTAAAAAATAGTCTTGTTGTCTCCATCCCGGTAAGCACTTTTCTTTCAGCTAGTCTTTAAGTTAGACTTTTTCCTTCATCTGCTCTTTTATTTGGTGTGAGTTATGGTCTATCCTTTGTCCTGATTGGGAAAAATTTCTTGGTAAATACTTGATACTCCATTAGCGTTTCATGTCCAAGAGTTGTACTCACGTGTGCATATAGCTAAGAATTCTTCGTTGTCCCCTAGTGAGTGCTTGATCAATTCAAACTTCTCGATCACTTAAGCATGTCTCTCCTATATTGAGCTGGTTCATGCTACTATACCACCAGAGTGGGGTGCTTTGTTTAGAATATTACTTTCCAATTCACTAGTGTTCCCGTTGCACTTTTTGTGGTCACTTGCATCTCCCTTATGGTGAGCACCCAAATAAGGTTTGGAAGATGAGTCAGCAATAGTGTTAGGAGGATTTCCATATTCATGTTCCTCCCATTCTTCATCGCTTGATATGATGTCATCCATTAGTCCTTCATAACTTTCCACTTCTACCAAAATGCAATGACCGTGGTAGTGTTTTCATCCACACTTTATGGTCTTTGAATTTTGTATTTACCCAAGTTATGAATTCAAGTAAATCACGACCTTCTTCATCATCGTTACACATTTTATCATAATTGCTGGCACAAGATAGGGGATAGAATTTCCTGAAAAATATCTTCACTAGTTCTTCTCAAGTGTTGATTTTGCCATCTCCCTCGTTCATCCACCATTTTCTTGCATCACCAGCAAGCGAGAGGAAAACCCTTCATGTGAAGTTGAAAAGGGTCTACATTGGCTATTTCGATCAAATCGAGTAGTTCAAGAATTTTAGCAATGTGGTCGACTATGTCTTCTTCAACCCTTCCGCTTTAAGCATTACTGCGTAGCTCAGTTAATAATTCCTTGCTAAGCTCGAATTTCTCATCGTTATTGGTTTTTGGTTCAGCAATACTTTGTTCAGCACAAGCTTTATCCAGAATAGGTTTTGCCATTGTTCGTCTAATGGTTTCCTAAGAATAAGCACAAATTATCAGTAGGATGTGCCCTCAAGGGAGAGAACATAGAAAACAAGAAATCGAATACGAAAAATCAAAGTTGCCACTGGTATCAGGATGATGTATACACACCATATTCAATGATTTTGAATACGCCATAATAATCTAATTAAATGTCATTACGACAGTGTCGTATATGAGGTTTTTGCAGAATACGTCGAATGTTTGAAAATAGGATACGATTTTGTTTCGACTTAGAAGTCAATACGATGTATCTGGGTAGAAAGTTTGATACATTGTATTCAACTGGTGGATACGCCGTATCAAGTGTTCAACCAGAACATAATACTTTGAAAACAATTAAATAATGCATAAATTTAAACACACAATTAAACACACAATTAAATAAATACAAACAGAATTTAGACAATTAGATTATTCTAAGCTAAAGGGTTAAAAATAAATACTAATAAAATAAAGATTAAACAATTTTCACTCCCCGACAACGGCGCCAAAAACTTGATGTGCTGTCGTGTAGGTTATATTTATTGATTGCTAAGTTTTAAATTTATATTTAACCGACTTATCCTAAAACAACACTTTAACAGGCAGTATCCGGTCAAGATGAAGTTTTGTGGTAAGTAGGGTGTCGAACACTATGAGCGATGAAGTTAACCTTATATAAATTATGAGTATTTTAATTAATCTAATTAGACTAGTTAATTCTAATTACTTGTTAAACCTATACTAAACCTAATTCTAATGATAAGGGGGGAGGGGGTTCAGCCTGATAGACTAGCACAGGTTTGGTGTGACAAAAAATCAAATTCAATGCAATAATAATCACGCAAGAAGAAAAATCAGAAGATAAAGAGCGTTACATAGCCAAATGATAAAAAACATGTAAGCCATATTAAATCCGATTAAATGCTGGTTTGTTTGTTTAGTACAATGAGTGCTTATCTCGATGTGGCATATCATTCTTAAGACTTAGGCGAGATATCATCCTTAGACCTAGACACGTTGAATCCTGTCACAATTAACGCATCCACATAAAGAATCCTTTTAGTTTTTAGTAAAAAATTTTTATTATTTATAATCAGAATTTATAGGATTAAAGCAAATGGTGATCTTGTTAAACCTAGCCCATCGATAGTTTACCCACTTACGTACTGACAGTATTTTATATACCGTATTTACTGTTCAAGTCTTGTAACCGAGATCAAGAACTTACATGATGATCCAAGGGTCACCTGCAGGCCAACTAAGCTCACTAATTCTAAAGGCAAAGATAGAAAACAATATTTGTGATCCTATTGGAGTCCAAGTAATATAAAAGCGCGATATGTAGATCCATCCCAAGTATATACTAGATCACTTGGTCAGTTTCACTCGACCACAGTTGAATGATAGGTCGCGGATATCAAGGCACATAGACAGATTAGGTGAAAAACATATTAAACAATTAACGATAAATTAAGCAATTGAGACTAAACAAACCAAACATTGAATCTTTATTAAGATGGCTAATACCCGAGGGTATTAGCCCATAACCATTGTAACAATACAAGTGTAATCAAATAACCAAGGTAAACTAACCGAGTTAACGAACAATACCAAAAATCGAATGATTACAAGAGTATTGGAATTACGAAGTGTCTTCTATGGTATTAGTTTCGATGCTTGACCTTGTCTGCTCTTCCTCACTTTAGAAAATCAACTTTTATGTTTATGTATAAGTAAGATGATTTGGCCACATTGAAAACTCATTTTTTTGGTCCTTCTATAATAGTCTTGTGAATTAGTAGATAACACCGTATTGTTTGAGGTCAATACGGCGTATTAGGTTGTATTCTTAGAAGATTGCGCTCTAACGTTCACAATCACTCAGTTATAATTATCTCATTACATTTTTACTGTAGGTTAAACATTTGATTATTTGACCAGCTGGATATGACGTATGTATTCAGCAGGATACGCCGTATTGGGTATTGAACGTATGCATTTTCTTGTGAAGTCTAGGCGCTGATACGCCATATTTTCTTTACTGGATACGATGTATTGAGTCAGTAATAAGTAATCTTTAAACATCATCGTTTAAGCTCTGAAATGTGCGCCTTTTAGCTTGTCTTCATAATGTACTCCATAATTACTGCAATTAACAACTTTAAGCAATTAAATAACACCTCTTCCAATCATTATATAAAAGTGGAGTAATTAACTTGGAAAAATGATGCTATAGTAAGTAACTTTATTTTATGTTCCGAATGCAACAAAGCAAAAATCGACGTGATAGCCAAACTTCCACCACCCTCTAACGTCAAAGTTGTTAGAAGTTTTCTAGGACATGCGGGATTCTATCGCCGATTCATTAAATATTTTTCTAAATTCTCCCGTCCGATGACAAAACTTCTCGAAAGACTCAAGTCTTTGACATCCATGTATCAGTGCATCAAGGCATTCGAAACGCTGCAAGAAAAGTTAACGAATGCACCAATTAAGGTTTTCACCATATTGGTCTCACCTGTTTGAACTTATGTGCTACGCAATGATTTTGCTAGTGGAGCTGTACTTGGACAACGTGTAGGAAAACATTTTCGTCCTATCCATTTCACCAGCAAAACTCTAAACAATGCACAACAAAATTATACGATAACTGAGAAAGAGCTTATTGCCGTAGTTTTTGCGTTCGATAAATTTTTATCGTATCTTGTTCTCTAAAAAACTATTGTTTTCACAGATCACTCTGCATTGAAATATCTGTTTTCCAAAACAAGATGCATAAACCGTGTCTTACCCCGATGGATTTTACTACTCTATAACATTTGACAATCGAGATCAAAAACAAGAAATGAGCACGAGAATGTCACGGCAAACCATCTGTCACGACTTGAAAATCTAAATATGGAAGAATTAAAGGATGCAGAAATCGATGATAATTTCCCTGATGAAACCCTCATGAATGTCTCATCAAACGATGAAGAAAAGGATTAACTTACACCTAACGATGCAAGTTCTTCTCGAAACTTAAGCAATAAATTATGGGATGAACCGTATCTCTTTAAAATGTTCCCCGATGGGATGATCAGGAGACGTGTTTACGATTCTGAAACTCAAAACATTCTTGATGAATGTCATCATGGCCCAACTAGGGGGCACTATGGTCCTTCCAACACAACAAAGAAAGTATTCGATGTTGGTTTTTATTGGCCAACAATTTTCAAAGAAGCTCATTCTTTCATTCAAAACTGTGACGCTTGCCAACGCTCTGGTAACCTCTCACGAAGAGATGAGATACCTCAAAACAACATCCAAGTCAGTGAAATGATCGACATATGGGGAATTGATTTCATGGGACGATTCCCTAAATCCCATAAGTTCGAATACATTCTCATTGCTATATATTAAATGTCCAAATGGGAAGAAGCTAAGGCTTTTATCCCCCAGAGGATGCACCGAGTTGTAAATCAATTTTTCTATTGTTTCTGGTAAAAAGCATTTCTCTTCGAGTAGTTTGATTGGACCCGAATTGGTTTAAGAAACGACTGATAAAGTGGTGTTGATAAAAGAGAAGCTCAAAGCGACGAGAGACCGTCAAAAGAGCTATGCTGATAATAGGCGCAAACCGTTAGAGTTTGAGGTAGGAGATCGGGTTATGCTAAAAGTGTCGCCTTGGAAAGGTGTAATTCGCTTTGGGAAAAAGGGTAAGTTAGCACCGAGGTATGTAGGGCCATTTGAGATTCTTGAAAGAATCGGTCCTGTAGCTTATCGGTTGAGATTGCCTGAGGAATTGAGTGGAGTACATGACACGTTTCATGTGTCAAACCTAAAGAAGTGTTTGGCGGATGCTAGTTTGCATGTGCCATTGGACGAGATTAAGGTTGACAAAACTCTTCGTTTTGTTGAGGAACCTGTAGAGATAATGGACCGTGAAGTTAAGAGTTTAAAGCGTAGTAGGATTTTGCTTGTGAAAGTTCATTGGAATTCAAAGCGTGGTCCCGAGTTCACTTGGGAGCGCGAAGACCATATGAAGTCTAAGTATCCTCAGTTATTTGTTGATCGTGCTGTTGAATCGGCTAGTTAAATCTCGGGACGAGATTTCCTTAAGGAGGGGATAATGTGACAACCGTGATTTGAGCAGGTTAGTTTAAACCTTTAGAAATGGCTAAGAGTTCATTTTTATGTGTGTAAGTGTTGTGCTATGTGAATTTATGTGGGCTAAGTGAGTTAATTATGTGCTTGATATCATTTTGAGGTGTATGGGCATCTCATTTTGAGTGTGTTTGAGTTTGGTGTTAAGTATTCCATTCGTTCACGTGTGGTGATAATGGATATGAAAGACGTGTGCATGCATTGCTACGTCAATACTTGGTTTTAAGGATTAAGCGTTTATAGGAAGTGTGTGATATGGGAAAGGAATAATGTGGTTGAAATATGGAAGTTGGTAGTAAACTTTCCATATATAGAAAGTGAATTTGGAAATGAAAAGTTATTTTTAGAAAGTAGTTTATAAGCAAAATGGTTTACCAAATTAGCTTAGGTTTTTATAAAAACTTAAGGTATTGAAGGTAATTAATTAACTAATAAAATATTAAAAAAATATTTTTTTATACATGAATAGTAAATACGAATTTTAGAAAAAAAAGGAAATAAAAGCCTAATTAAACTAGGACTCTAATTAGGAATTATCTAGGATTATTCTAGGGGCTTATAAATACAAAAAAATAAAATCCCAAACCCCCCTATTGCTTAGTTCGCCGATCCCAAGAGAAAAAGAAGGAGAAGAATTTAGGGTTTAGATTTTTGTGAAGGAAACAAGCTCTAAGGTATGTTTAGTTTTTCTTAATTAGTTTAATCATTTATTTTTAGGTATGTTTCAATTAAGCTTTTGTTAATTAGTTATCATTAAATCATGTAATAATTATTATGATAGATAATTATGGTTTTATAACATCTGTAATTAATGATATAATAAACATGTTATGATGATTAGGGTTTAATAAGAAGTTTATGAGTGTAATTGGTTAGGTTTAATTCGCGTTAAAACTTGAATTAAGGTTTGGCAGAATTTAGGGCTTTGTTGTTTTGATGATATCTAGGTAATAAATTCATGAATTGGTATGTTTCTTAAGCCTAGGTTGTAGTTCAGAGAGTCTACTAGTTTCCAAAACATCTGGCCTCGAAAGTTTTTAAGGTCAGGAAGTCATTCAAATATTTGTTAGAAAGGTTGTCAAAACAGTAAATTCGGGTCAGATTTAGGTCAAATTACGAGGTGTAAAACCCCAACTTAAAATTCAAATTAGGATTAGCCAACCTACAAAAGTTTAGTTCTATGTGTCTATTAAAAATTCCCCAAAGGAGAGCTTCTGATTTGGAGTCTAAGTATGGTTTTTAGGTCCAAACTTTTTAGTGTTCGTTCATATCCGAAACTGAGTAGTTAAAAGTTTGATTTTATTTAGGGAACTTAAGAGGGGATATAAATTAGTGGAAAAATCAAGGAGATAGTAAACTCATAATATTGAATGCGTGATTTTTGGTAAAATTTATAAAGGTCAGTAGGTGTGGTTTAGAAAATGGTATAGTGACACTAAAATTCTGCATTTTTGGGTAAATTGTTGAACATGAAAAGTGTGTCAAATGGGGGGGGGGAATGGTAAATATTTGGGCATGGTGTCGGGGTGACCCATGAGGGTAAATAAACACCTTAGACATCCATCATATGATTGTTACATGGGCATAAGCATTTTGGCTTAGTCGCGTGTAACATGCGTTTGTTTGATTTGTATAGTTTTGTGTAAGGAGTTTGGAAATTGCTTAAGCATCAGGTGAGTTTCATAGCCCCTTTTTCTTATGTTTTCTTGGGATGAAAATGATGCTATGAGTTTAAATGTTTTAGTTACTGTGATAATGTCGTTTTATAAATTAGGCATGGCGTCTACAGAGGATTATTGTTTGTCTGTCGCAACAACGTGCTATATGATATGGATAGTTGGTGACTTGAGTGTGACCGTCTCAAGGCATTGAGGGATTGTTTGACTGTGAGCGTGATCGTCTCATTGTTGTGGATTGTTAATAGTGAGCGTGATCGTCTTATTGTTGTGGATTAGGAATATGTTTTGTGATGTTTGGTGTGGAAAAGCGTCTCAAGGTGGGTTGTTGTGATTGCATGTTAGCTTGTATGAGAGTTTCGGTGTATCGTTCTGTATCTATGTTTTATTTTATCACAGTTGGATTTCAAAGCGAGTTAATTGGCGTGTCTTAAACTATGACTCTCACCAACATTAATTGACGTTTAATGCATCATTTTAGGTGAGCATTCATGGGGATTATATAAGAGAGTAGTGGGCTAGAAAGAGACCATAGGATGTCATGGAGTTTATTGTTTTTATGTCTTGAATTTTGCATTGTTTGAATTATGGATACTTGTTGCATGTCTTTCTATTGGCGAGAACTTTCGTTTCATCATTTAGACGCCTTTTGGTTTTGGATTAGTTTTATGGGTAGTTGTTACTGACACTTTGTGTCTAGTACCTTTGCTTATTTATTAAAATGTAGATTCTCTTTATAGACGCCATTGTGTTGTGATGATATCCATGATGTTACGCCTCGCGTTTTCGCCTTGGCGGGGTGTGACCAATTTTCTCTGTTAAAGGTGACGTTCATTGTCCACATTTAGATGTTTTTTCTCAAACTCAATGGGGAGATTCATGATATAAACATGAATACAAGTATTTCCAACTGTATGTTGTATCTTAATATATTATTGCCTTAAGGTTAAACCTCTATTTGCAAAAAGGCCCCACTATCATGAACCGTTAATTACTTTGCGAAGTAAGCGTGAATGCCGTGAATAGATCTATTGGGATTGAACTTCCCCGTCCAGGTTCAGGTACATACATGGCCAGCGGACGCATTTCATTTGAGGAACTCTGGGTGTTTAGCAAAGCACCCGCTTGGGCATAAAGTTTGAATATCATTTTATAAACAAACCCATAATTTTCATCATGTAATTATCATCTATTAAATTAGATGGCAATGTAATTATCATTTTATATATACCACCTTTTTATAGGGAAGTTTTTTGCTTTATCTTATAATGCAACGTAACTTGCATCTCTATGTTACAATGGCCTCAGCAACTATCCTGTGCCAATTCTATCTATGTTTATATATGTAACATCCCTAATATGTCACGTCTATAGCTTTAATATCATTTTTACCTTTGTACTTTATCAATTTTAAAAGTACCATTTACATCGTTATATCAAAAACAGACATTAAACGTTACACGGTTATATCAAACCCTAATTATATGTAATGTACACATATAAAATGAATGTACAAGTATTTAAGGCATGTGTAAAAGTATCATAGCATAATATTTGAATCATACTTCCCTCCATCAAACATGGTCACCAGTTTTCAAGCTACAAAATCATTAAAACAATGTACCGATCATTAAAGCCAACGATAAATAAGCTCATTTTACTACCATTTTTCTTCTAGTTTCTGCCATTACTTAAGCAACTAAGTACAAGCTCTAATGCACAACATTTTATAATCCCTTATTACACCTTTTAATTTATTTTTTCCCTAAAACCCTAATCCACGTCCTAAAAAACACTAAATCCCTAACCCGTAATCACTAAATTCGTTTTTATAAACCATATTTTTATTTTTAAAACCTAAAACCTTAAACCCAATACTCATAATCATAACAATAAAACCTTAATACTAAACCCTAATTTATCCAATAAACCTTAAACCCTACTTGAATTAATAACCAAAAACCATTAACTTAACCTAAATTCAAACCCAAAACACCCCTTTATTTCATTTTTGACCCAATTTTAAACCAGCTAGCTTCATGGCACCACATGACCTCATATACATCACCACCAAGCACCTTACCCACCTCTTGCCTCCTTGCTTGCTATAATACTTGGTTACCAAGAAAACACCTCATTCGTCACCCTTCTTGCAAACCGAACCCCCCACAACCCTTCCACCTTGCAAAGTTACACTCCTAGCTCTCCATACTCTCACCATGCATGCTCTTAGGCATTCCCCTAACAAACCCTTTGGCCACCAATAACCATATAACTTGGCCACACAAGGCGTGTTCCGAGTTACTTTAATACGCATACATTACACATACTTTTCAAACACACCTCAAATCTTCATCACAAACACAAATGGAGTTCTAAACCAAACCAAGGAGGATCAAGAGAAGCCTTAAGATCAGAATTAAAGCCAAGAATCTAGAAAAAGAAGCCATTGAAGTTTTTTTATAGGAGTACGAATCCAAATAAGCTCAAACGACCATAAAAGCTCATGTAAGCTCATTATCCTTGTTCAATAAACTCATATATGTCTTTAGCATATTCAATAAGACATCCTAAGATCCTATATTGAACTCTTGTTCAAGCTTGAATCCTCACAACCCAGCGTTTTGGTTATTAACCCTATAACGACCCGATTTGATTTTCTAGCACTATAACGAATCCTTTCTTCTAAATGTTTTATACGTTAGGTAAACATCTTATTTTTAGCTTATTGCTTATAAGCATGAACCTGACTAAAACTCTTTTGGATTTCAAAATATCAAAATTAAGAATTTGAACCTGATTTGCAAAATGTTTTCATGCATAGGGGTAGATCTCTTACTTTCTAAAATTTTATAACCTTCGAGGGACTGAAAATGTCATTTATCCTCTTAAATCTATAACTACACAAGGGTGCTGTTTTTGCCAATTTTTAAGTTAAGTATTACATTACAATATACTTTGTATATATCAAAGGCATAAATTTGTAAAAGTTTATAAATCAAGGGAGTATAGTTGATATTTTTGCAAAACTTAACGAATTGTAGAATATCAATACTTTTTTATTAATTATAAAAATATTATAATAATCAGTATAAGAACTCGATTTTTTTAACCCGATACACATTTATCGCTTATTATAAGCACTCGATCGAAGCATTATAAGTCAATTACGTTATATATCTAGTGTCAATTTATCATCGACTAGCTTTTGAAGAAACTTAAATCTTATCGGTATCACGGGTTATTAGGAATTTCATGTGAGGGTTCCATTTGGGAGATTTGTTTTGAGTGATGTTTGTGAGTTTATCCATTTGTAATTATGTGCCCTGACTCCTAAAAAAGATACTACTATGGAACCTGGATTATGATAGCACCCGAACCGTGATGCACAATAAATTCCAAAAATTAATTAATCAAAATTTGTATGTAAACTCTATTAAAGTTTTGAAACTGAAACCATCACCCCACTAGACTTCGACTTATTACCCAGGTGCTGTGTGACAGCGAATTAGGTCTCGTCTTACTATTCTTGTATTACTTTCTACTTGATACACTTTTGCCATCTTGAGAAATATCAAGATGTTCCACTTCGTTAAGGATTACTAAAAATGAGATTCTTATTAGCCTACGTAATTTTGTAATCAGTTCTAATATTGAGAGACATAAAACTCCTAATGTGAGAAGACGGGAAGATACATGCTATAAACACAACATGGAAAAAACACTTATGCCGGAATACGGCTGACCGTGTTACTTGTTCTACATTGTATGTCCGCATCGAGCACTGATATTATTTGCAATTCAGGTCCCTTCATTCTTCGTCCCCTCCCTAACGCGACACCCCAACACTTGCCCCAATGTAACCCCCCCGTTTAATTACTTTTCAGAGAAAGCCGCGAATGCTATGATATAGATGATATTTGGGTATGACCACTTACCGTTGGTTTGTTGTAGCATATACTCTTCTAGGTAACACAAACACACTCATTGAATCAATATCGAGGGTGTTTAGCAAAGGCAACCCGTGGGGAAACTTGCTTGTGAGTTTTTGATTATCTCAAGGACTCCGGTTGTTATATACTGTGTTTTAATTAATAATTGTATCATGCTATTATTACACTTCGATGGGTGATTTTAACAAGTAACCCACTGTTTTATCGTAACTTGTATTCAAACTATTTTATCTATTATTACTTATGATATCTTTCACTCTAACCCATTGTGGTGATCTTTTTAGCATGTTTTTCTCAGGTAATTGATGACAGCAATCATGAACGGCGTGGCTAACGGTTGAAGATGGCTAATTTAGTATCATTTAAACTTTATGTTTCTAGACTTTTGACGATTTCTGGGATCTTTTTTTTTGTAAATACTTGATGAAAATAATGAATGACTAACTAAATTTTCTCCAAAAAAAACGTCCTCTTTATGAGTCGTTTTCTATGATTAATGACTGTCAATGTTGTACTTATGAAGTAATACCCTAGATTTAGCATTTCCATTGCTATATTTGTCAAAAATGATTGGTATTATAGATTGTATCAGAGCCTCGGTTATAGAGAACAAGGTTAAACTAAACTATAACTACTTTCTTTTTCCCATTCCAAGAATGTCCTCCGGTGCCACTAAATTCATGAATTAGATGATTAAAGTACTTAACTATTACTACTATCTTTATAAAATAACTTTAGGTTATTTACCGCTGGGTTGTTAACAGAATGATGTCTTCTACCAACCACCCTAACTTCCAAATATTGAATGATGGCTTTTTCCTCTAACGTTTTGAAATGAGTCAGAGGAGAAAAGTATAGAGGTTTTCATCGGCAATTGATTCTCATGCTTAACTGAATTATTTTACTTCACATATGGTTGTTCTATTAAACATTCGGGCGTACTCAGATTATGATTTTTTCGATGGTCATCGAATGCAATCAGGGGGAAGAAAAGGAAGTATTTGATAGATTGCATTAATCAGGGGGAAGAAATGTGTATTTATCTCACCTTTATTTCTTTCTTTCTTATCTTCAAGTCCGCTTCTATCTTATGGAGATGGATTGTATGCTTTCAACCTCTGGATGGTTAGTGTGTGAAGTATGTGCATACATGAGAAGATGTTGCTGATTCCTTGCATGTTCCCCTGAACGGATATTCACCAAAACAGAAGCAGTTCAGTTTGATGTGGTTGGCTTCTTCTTCTGCTTCCTATGATTCTCATCTTCTACTTCTTCATCTACGTCTACTTCTACTTCTTCTATGAAGCTACATCACAGTTTCTGAATTCGCTTACAATACGAATGTTGGTTTGGGGGGAAGCTGATTCAGAAACTTCAACAAAAAGAAGTAGATGAAGAAAGCTGTATGAAGTCATGCAGTATAAACTGGGGGGAAGCTAACTCAATTTATACAAGTTACATTGTATCGTTTGTAAGTAATGGAAAGATTCAAGCTGGAGCTCTTATATTTGTACTTGAAGGATACATTGTAAGTAATTCCATATGCCACCATATTGGGGGAAGATTGTTAGGATTAAAAATATGGTGTCTATATGGAAATTACATTAGTTTCTATATAGTCTTAAACACAAGGACTAGAAATGTACTTAGCCCAAAGATGGCTTGTGTTTAGGCTATAAATACCCTCTCTAATCTTCCTTAGAAGGGGGAACCTCATAATTGTAATTTCACTAATCATTCATTAATAAAGTGTTTTCTCTCTCTAAAATGGCTTTCATTTATTTCCATTATCCCTGACTTCCTGAGATCATGAATCGAGATTTATCACAGAGTTAAATGCTTATTAGTGTGTCCATTCCAAAATTTTCCGTTATAACCTACAACGTAATACCAAAGAATGGTATTTCCTTGTTTGAACTTGCATTAAAATGATAATCCACCCAATGATATGTCAAGTAAATTCAATATCACTAAGTATGAAATTTTTAATTTTAACTATGATTGTGATATACGATCAAGATATGAATTCTTATTTTGTATTGTCTTGTAAATGTTGATAGAATGGCTCCCAAGAGGACATCAACATCTGCAGCACCAGCCATGACTCAGGCCGCCATCAAGAAATTAGTTGCTGATAGTGTTTCCGCAGCTCTGGAAGCACAAGCTGCTACCATGGCAAATACTGACAATACCAATAGGAACACCGGAGAAAGAGAAGCTCCTGTAGCAAGAAAATGTAGCTACAAAGAGTTTATGAGCTGCCAACCTTTCAATTTCAAAGGTACAGAAGGCGTTGTTGGCCTCATCCGCTGGTTTGAGCGAACTGAATCAGTGTTTTCCCGTAGCAACTGTACCGAAGACTGCAAGGTGAAGTTTGCTACTGGTACTTTAACTGAAGAAGCTTTGTCCTGGTGGAATTCATTCGCCCAGCCTATTGGAATAGAAGAAGCTTACAAGATTACCTGGGTTGAATTCAAGAAGCTTTTGATAAAGAAGTACTGTCCCCGAACTGAGATCCAGAAGATGGAAGACGAATTTTACCATCTGACTGTGAAGGGGAATGATCTCAAGACATATGTGAGAAGATTCCAGGAATTGGCAACCTTATGTCCCACTATGGTGCCAGATTCTGAGAAAATGATGGAAGTTTTCATCGGGGGATTGCCTCGAAGTATTGAAGGGAATGTTACCGCCTCTAAACCTCAAACTCTAGAGGAAGCCATTAACATAGCCCAGAGGCTAATGGATCAGGTAACAAAGCACACTCCAGTGCAAGTATCAAGTGATCACAAACGAAAGTTTGACGACAGAAGAACTTTCAACAACAACAACTACCGCAACAATAATAACAACAACTACCGTAACACCAACACCAACAACCGCTACAATAATCACCAACCACAACAGAACAAAAGGCAAGAAGCTGTCAGAGCTTATGCTGCCACTCCAGCTGAGAACAGTAGGTATGCTGGAAACCTCCCATTGTGTAGAAGATGTGTTCTACATCACACAGGACCTTGCACTGTTAAGTGTAATACTTGCAACAAGGTGGGCCATTTGACCAAGAACTGCAGAAACAAGGGGCCAGCCACTAGAAGTAATCTGCTACCAGTGACAGTTACTTGTCATGCCTGTGGAGAGAAAGGACATTATGCAAATCAGTGCCGAAAGACCACCAACAACAATGCCCAGGGGAGAGCTTACATGCTAAGGGATAGGAATGCTCACCAAGACCCAAACGTAGTCACGGGTATGTTCCTTCTAAACTGTAACACCCCCAAATTGGGTCGCAGCGGAATAAGGGTCCGGGGCGTGTTACTTCTCAGATCAATAAGACAAGATAATATAAGAACGACCAAAAAGTTGTTTAAAACTGATACATTAGATTTAACAAAATGTTGTTTTACAAAAGCCCGAAGCTTTACTTGTTTACTTGTTATTATTACAAAGATTTCCAGCCCATAACAGATATACAAAATGTAATGCGACTAAATTTTTAATGCATGACTTCAAAATAAACCACCAATGTATCCTTCGTCAACCTCGTGCTTAATGATCTCCTGAAAAACATTGCATTTTCAAACGTCTAACAAAAAGTTGGTGAAATTTCATAGTTTATGTTAAATGATATGCAGGGACCACAAGACTTCCCCGTGATAATGCTACAAATGCAGACATCACCAAATGTAATTACGTTTTCCTAAGCTCATGAGACGAAGCTCGACATAAATGAATACAATATAAAAAATATTGCCCTACATTGCCCGTGATGATTGTTCAACCCGTACACTAAAAATCCGACATGATTGATACGTACGTGAATTCCAGTGATAGCTAGTCACCCGAACGGGGAGGTCAATCCCAAATAGATCTATCTATTAATCACTCAACGCTCTTCCAAACCAGGAATTAACATTTCAATAATTTCATAGGCAAGTGGATTATCGCTACTTAGAGCAAACACGAATCATATAAAGAAGTACACTTGCGTCCAATTTGTAAAACATGCATATTTTTCTCACCCCAAAACTTGTAAATTAATAATTGTAAAACATGGGGCTATAAACTCACCTTGAGTGAGTAAACCAGATAATATCCCCAATAAAGATGCGTCACGCTAACTGCCCGTATGCAACCATGATATTATAGGTCGAATTAGTTATTCAAGTACGTAGTTCTAACAACAATCGTATATAATCCTATATAGTTATCTCGTACTATATCGTTCGGGCAGATCAAAACTTTAAAGAGGGTCATGACATGACGTACGAGATTTAGGACACTTTAAAAATCGTAAATCCAACAACGTCTCAATACGCCATCCGAAGAAGCCTCATTATGAAATCCTATTAATATAGCACATTTGAATAACTAATAAAAATATATATTCCTATATAGCTATATCACTATCTAATCGATTAAGTGAAATCCGTAATTATAAAGTAAAACGTATTTATATTACCCCTTTAGTAAAAATGAACCATAACTATGATTCGTTATAAGCCGATTCTCGCGTATCTTACGCCCACGAGAAGGTTCTGCTTTCGTATTAAGACGAGTGATCATAATATTACATTTTTAAGTTTCCGAGATTCTGTTGTGAATAGTGTTTTTACTGTTCATTACAGAATACACTTATTAACGCAAAACCCGTAAATGTCGTATCTTATTCGTTATAGCTCCGTTTTTAGCGATTCTTTCGAACACGTTCTCGTATTTGAAATTTTTATCATATTATTGATGTTTACAAAGCATAAGTTACTGCCATGAATAGTAACTTTTATAAAATTTGTTTTATAAAGTATTTAGCGTCGTAAACTCGTAACTAGCGTATCTTCTTCGTTATAAATCTGATTTTCGAGTTTCTTATCATTTTGGAATCCTTATGAGATGTAACTATCATTTAAAAACCTTAGCATGGATTTAACAAATTCGTATCAAAACAGCAAGTTTGAAAGTTTGATTAAACATGTTTAAGCTTTATATTTTGTACCCAGTATGCAATCAACACCTTGGTTACAACCTACTTTACAACATTTATATCTTATGTCATACATAATAAAGTCCATTAGATCATGTTTGTCCAATAGAGTCCAAATGTAACAATATTAACATGTTATTACTCCATTGTACATTGTAACTTCTTAAGTTACCCATTAAACCCTAAATTTTGTATTTAACATGAGTAATAAACTTAACCAACATGTAAAAACACTTAATACATCCTTTTAAACATCATACTGCATCCATATACATGTAAATAAGCTCAACAAACATTAATCATATGTAAAAATCCTTTCACATATTCAAAAGAATCTAAATGGTGTTTTAGCTAAATAGATCATAGGAACACATAAAATCTTAGTTATGAAATGAT
>BQNB010065877.1:0-2500 GCA_026074375.1 Tanacetum coccineum | reverse complement strand
TGCATAAGAAATCACCTTTTCTCTTTGCATCAACACAGCGCCCAAACCCTTCTTTTAAGCATCACAGTATGCGATAAAATCTTCGCTTCCCCTCAGGTAAGGCAGTGATTTAGGTGCCATGCACAGCTCTGCTTCAACAGTTGAAAAGCGCTTTCTTGTTTATCGCACCCACCAATCAAACATGACACCTTTTCAGGGTTAGTTGGTCATTGACTTGGCGATCATTGAAAACCCCTTCGATGAATCTTCTATAATACCGCAAGGCCCAAAAATTGGTGAATCTCTGTTGGTGTTTTTTAGGAGACGTCCAATCTTGATAGATTCAATCTTGGCATGGGTCAAGCGTGAAAACCTTGACAGCAATCACATTGACCACGAAAATTATACCCTGGAGATCAAAATTTCACACTTGGCGAACTTGGCTACATTCTTCCTTCTTTAGCAATTTCAAGAATCTGCCTAAGGTGTTCTTCATGTTCCTATCTTACTTTTGGAGTAGATCAAAATGTAATACGATGAAGACAAATACAACTAGCCAGAACGGTTTACACACCCAGTTCATAAGGTCCATGAACACGGTCGGTGCGTTAGTCAAACCAAATGGCATGACTTGGAATTCATAGTGACCGTATCGAGTTTTGAATGCAGGCTTTGGAATGTCTTCCTCGCGAACTCTCAGCTGGTGATATCCCGATCTTAGATCTATCTTTGAATAAATACTCGAATCCATGCACTGTTCGAAATTAGGTCATCGATCCTTAGGAGTGGGTTAACGGTTTCTTCAACTGTCATTTGTTCTAAATTCCCTTGTAATCGATGCACATACCGGAAAGACCCATCTTTCTTCTTTACAAACAAAACCGGAGCTCCCCAGGGTGAGGAACTTGGTCTTATAAAGACTTTGTCCATAAGTTCCTGCAGTTGCTGCGCTAGTTCCTTCATTTCGGACGGTGCTATCTATTATAGGAGCCCTTGCTAACGTGGGTGTAGCACCAGGATAACAAATCGAATCGAACCCTCCACTTGTCGAGTGGGTGGTATACCCGGCAAGTCCTCAGGAAAGACTTCGGGAAATTCTTGAACAACTGGCTCATCTCAAGTCGCTCCCCCCTTTGACTTGTCTTCGACTTTTGGTTGCGGTGATATTTGCAAAGAATACGAGACATCCCTTCGTTAACATACTCTTGAGCCCTTAGTGACCCGAGATGATGTTATCGGAGTCCTCGTGTTTATGCTGGCTATTCGTCAACCTCGAACGATTAAAATTTCATCTCTAAAAGGAATACGAACGATCTTTTCCGCACAGACAATAACGGCATGGTACTTTGCCAACCAATCCATACCAATTATCACGTCAAAACTACCCCTATTCTAATCGGGACATTAGGTCTATGTTGAAAGGATAATTTAAGAAGTTTAACGTACAACCTCGAATAATAGTGTTTAACCCAACTATATCGCCCGAACGGCTATTCGACTTAATTTTATAATCATGATCAAATGCCGTTGGAGTGATAAATTCAGAGCAAATGTAGTAGATACAAAACATCCTAACGGACCCGTATCAAATAAAATAGATGCATAATCGTTTGTTTTGGAGAAGGTACCCGAGACGACATTGTTGTCCGGGTTTTGCCCCTGCATTGCCCACGGCATACACCTTTGCCTGAGCCTTAGCATTTCCAACCCGATTACCCCAGTTGTTGTTGTTCTTTAATTTTAGGCAATCCTTCTTGAAATGCCCTTGAGCACCACATTCAAAGCAACCCCTCTGATTAGCCCCAGTGTTGACATTTGGGGGATTCCTGCAGTCACGAGATAAATGACCAAATCGGTTGCACTTGTGGCATTTAGGAGCACAAGGACCATCATGGTGATAGTTACATTTGGGACACAGAGGTCTAGGCCCTCCGTATGGTCTCCTATCACCATTTCCTGTGGCATAAGCTCTTCCAGTGTTTTGTCTCCTGATTGGTTGCTGATTCTGGTTGTTTATGCCGGTGTCATCAGACTTTCTTTTGTTGTCAGCCTGACGTTCAGCCCAAGTGTTGATCTTCTTGTCCATGAGTTCAGTGGCGAACTCAATGGCATCCTACATAGTTTTTGGCTTAGTTGCCATCACACTGCCATGGATCGTGTCGGGAAAGCCACTGACATATTTCTTAACTTGGTCTATTTCTTCCGAAAACGTTGGCTATAGGTTACCACATCGGTACCCTTCACCTTCAAATTCCACATTTCAAACTCCAGCTTCTTAATTTTGCCCCTTGGGCAGTATTTGTTTATCATCATCTTTTTCAGTGTCCTCCATGGCATTGCATGGGCAGCTTTATGAGTAGTGATCTTAACGTGGGAGTTCCACCATGTAAGAGCATTTCCTTGCAGGGTACACGTAGCAAATTTAACCTGGCATGCTATTATACAGTTGCTTATGCTGTAAACAGACTCCATCTTTTCAAACCACTGAGTGAGTCCAACAACTCCCTCAATGCCCTTGAAG
>BQNB010065876.1:1504-34777 GCA_026074375.1 Tanacetum coccineum | reverse complement strand
CAAAATAATTAAAAGATTGATGTGTTTTATTTATAATTCAAATCTTCTATAAATATTTTCCAAATTTATCTCAAAAGAGATTTTTTTTAAAGCATTACATATTATAGGAGATTTACTCAAACCCTTGTCAATGAAAATTATGAGAGATTAATGGGCCATTAATCTCTTTCATAATTAGCCTCCATAATGAATTAGTGGTTATATGACCAAATTAAATATGGTCATTTAATGCATTCAAACCTGCCACTTGAAAATGTCAAATTTGTTACAGCCTTCAATGTTTTCTTAAAATAGATTTTTAACTTTTCAAGTTTCAAGGTTTCAACTTTTCAGGATTAGTTGGTTTTTCCTTTATAAGGAGTATAGATAAAAAAAATATTGATGTGTTTTTTATTTGGAATTCAAATCTTAGCAAAATAATTAAAAGATTGATGTGTTTTATTTATAATTCAAATCTTCTATAAATATTTTCCAAATTTATCTCAAAAGAGATTTTTTTTAAAGCATTACATATTATAGGAGATTTACTCAAACCCTTGTCAATGAAAATTATGAGAGATTAATGGGCCATTAATCTCTTTCATAATTAGCCTCCATAATGAATTAGTGGTTATATGACCAAATTAAATATGGTCATTTAATGCATTCAAACCTGCCACTTGAAAATGTCAAATTTGTTACAGCCTTCAATGTTTTCTTAAAATAGATTTTTAACTTTTCAAGTTTCAAGGTTTCAACTTTTCAGGATTAGTTGGTTTTTCCTTTATAAGGAGTATAGATAAAAAAAATATTGATGTGTTTTTTATTTGGAATTCAAATCTTAGCAAAATAATTAAAAGATTGATGTGTTTTATTTATAATTCAAATCTTCTATAAATATTTTCCATATATATCTCAAAAGAGATTTTTTTTTTAAAGCATTACATATTTTATTAAATCATTTTATTTAATTCAAAAGGGTAAAATAGTAAAACACATTTTCACCTTCTTTTTTAATTAAAAAAATGTTTTTATTAAGCCTTAAATTTTCAGCATTAATTTTTTTATTTTTTTCAGAATTATTTTTTTATTTTTTTATTTTTCAGCAAATATATTTAAAAAAAATGAGGTGCATATATGTTTTTTTAGATACTATAGAAATTCATATATGTTTCTTGCATACAAGTTTAAAAAAATATAAGTGCATGTGTGTTTTCTTAAAAAAATATAAATTTATACGCATGTAACCATGAAACTTATTTTGCCTAAAATTTTTAATTTGCTCATTGTTTTGTTGTTTGTTATATTACTTTATTCTTTAAAATTTATAACTTAAAAAATAAAATATACACATGTAATCTTTAAATCTATAAAACTAACCAAAACGTAAATTACATTACACCAAAACTTGATATAATGAGATACAATTTCAAATACATAATATATCGTTTATATAGATGTACGTGTCAATCAAAAACATGTATGCACTCTTCCCAAGAAGATACGTGCACAATTCACTTTTTCATCAAATTCGTTGGGACACATGAGTACCCTTCCAAGAACATATGTGCACGCTACACTTTCTCGCCAAATTTATTAGAACATATATGGACGTCTTGCACAAAAACATATATGCCTGCTGCAATTTTTTTTGTTAGGCATCTAATCATGCTTCAACTGCACATTACAAAAAAACTACATTATTTTTTTCCGTCCTGTTAAATAGTAACACGATATAGACCACTCTTTTTGAGCTACAAGGCCAAATACCTACAACAACATGGTACAAAAGTCTAACGGTTGCAACTTGATTTATCATTTTTGTTGATCATTAGCGTCTATTTTTGTGAACAAATCACTCGTCTCATTTATGTGAACAAAAGTCAACAACAGGCCAATATGTTCATATCCAGTGTCTAACATAAGAATACAAATAAACAACCAATTATACTATTGTATAAAAGCTTATTTGATTGTCAAATCTTACAAGATTGTGAATTAACTTAATTTAATATAAATTGAATAATTTGATTAAGCACTAGAACTCATAAGTCGTAGACACTCGAATTATGTATATTAGAATTATAAAATTTTAGATCTGAATAATTATTGGTACAACTAGCCAACAATTGTTGACTACTTGATGATAAATACCAATTGTTTATATTGAATTAATATCAAAGAAGAGTGCGTGATCCATCTGCTGCTATTCTTCCCTTTTAAATTCGTAAACAGCGAGTTATTAAATAGATGTTGCTATCTTTGACCAATTACTAATTTCCTCCATTGAACAATAAATAGAAAGCTAATGCGTATGTTGCATTTAAAACTGAAAAACTTGAACTCTTACGAAAACATTTACAGAATTATTTGAATGATTAGATTGCATAAATAAGTGAAGGGATTACCTAACTGTGATTAGAACCAGGATACACGTTCGGATCAATTAAATAATAACAAAACAACAAGGATACACGTTCAGAGCAATTAAAAGGGGGCCGGAAATATGAAGATCATGGTGGCTAGGGTTTCTTATTAATTAGGAATGGTGGCTAGGTTTTAAGAGAAAGAGATGCCTTTGCTCTTATAATTATGGATCTCACAAATAATTAGAGATTAAATTAGTGAAAATGATTTTATATCAAAGGAAGTTACAAACGGTTTTTAAAATGGTTTGATAATATAATTAATGACTTGACCATAATACCCTTTTATCTTTTGTTTAATTGAAAATGAATAGTATATATTTACAAAAATGGCATCTTGCATTGATATAATGTATATCATGCATTATTAAGAGTAAAAAAGCTAGTTATGTAGGTTCTGTACAAAAAAGTGGTTCTGCAAAGAAAATGCCACTATATATATATATATATATATATATATATATATATATATATTAGAACGATAATTTTTAACTATGTCGCAAAATTTATACTATAAATTATCTCACATGTCCCAAGCAGGACTTGAACCCGCAATCATTTGGTTAAGTTGGAGAGTTTCTAACATAACATGGGGTACCATTGAAACACAAACCCTTGAACCTTTCGGTGACAAGTTATCTTACTCAAAGCACTAACGAATATGTTTTTTTAAGGCACTTTATTAAAACCAACAAAACAAAACAAACCAACAACAAAGAAGAAACCCTCTGGGAAATGCCCCAAGAGGCAACCAACAGCAAACAACCAAAGCTATACAAACACCCTCCCAAAAGACAAAACCAAACACAAACACTAATACCCCTCACAAGCTACAAACGCATGAGATATGAGAATGCACGTAATAAAACTAAGAAACAAGGTTGCCCCACACCACAAGATATGACATGGCTTGCATGATGACATGGATTTATGACATAGCTTTATGGGATATCATGTGGAATTAATATGTCACATGCCTCCTCTTATATATAAATGTAGACGATAATTTTTAACTATCTCAAAAAATTTATACTATAAATTATCTCACATGTCCCAAGCAGGACTTGAATCCGCAATCATTTGGTTAGGTTGGAGAGTTTCTAACATAACATGGGTACCATTGAAACACAAACCCTTGAACCTTTTGGTGACAACTTATCTTACTCAAAACACTAATCGAATATGTTTTTTAAGGCACTTTATTAAAACCAACAAAACAGAACAAACCAACAACAAAGAAGAAACCCTCTGGGAAATGCCCCAAGAGGCAACCAACAGCAAACAACCAAAGCTATACAAACACCCTCCCAAAAGACAAAACGAAACACAAACACTAATACGCCTCACAAGCTACAAACGCATGAGATATGAGAATGCAGGTAATAAAACTAAGAAACAAGGTTGCCCCACACCACAAGATAAACGAGACAAGCCCATCGCCAAGGAGGAAAGCTAATTAGGAGCAGCAACATCACACATCACCTCGTGTTTCCCACATAGAGCTCATCTCACAACCTATTTTTCCCAAGGAAACTTATGCTTTTGGATCTTCTATTAATCCAATCGAACGTCTTAATTTGTATGTCCTGGAAGACTCCCCCTCTCGTTCTTCGCTTTGAAAACTCTCAAATTCCTACTTTTCCATATATAATATGCAGCAACTAACACCACAACTTCCCAAACAACTCTTGCCACTTTTTCCATTCCGACGCCTCCTCTATGACATATCATATCATTTAGCGTAAACGCATCCATTGGGCAGACTCCCCACCACGCAAAAATCATATCCCACACACTCAAGGCTTTTTCACAAAACACAAGGCAATGATCTACTGATTCCACTACATTATTACAACTTGGACATAAAATAGAGTCAAGATCGATACTTTTTTTGCCAAGCTCCACCCGTATCGGGAGCCTTTCAAGCACCGCCCTCCAAACGAACACATTAACTAATCGAATATCTTTTGTAACTTTTACCAATATATTTATGAACTTCCAGATGTTTTATGATAACAAGTAATGACAGAAAAAGGAAAAAAGACAGAAGAAGACATTAAGGGCCTGTTTGTTTTGGGTGTATGGTGATAGTGCAACCCATTTCTTATCCTACTATGTCCTAATAAGAGTTCTGATGTATGTCTCTATAATAGTCCTGCTATACATGAAACTTTAAGCAATCATTTTCGCATTATGTATCATGCATGAAATAGTGAGACACGTATGCACAACCATCTAATGCATCTCTATTAACAACAATATCTTCATCCCTAATATTCGAATATTTACTCATGGGAATAAAATATAGTGGGTTCCACTAACAGATATGATGATTCAATATATCTTTTCATACATTGCATCTTATCCATTTTCATCCTATAAATAGGAACTATTCTTAAGTGATTTAAAGACAACGTTCCTCACATCCCTACCTATTACTCTAATATCTTTCTTTCTCTAATAGCTTATACTATCTCTATCATTCTCATGATATAATACACCTAAGTAAAAGCTCCTAATAAATCCTCCTTTAACTCGAAGATTTACTCAGTTCCACCTAAAATCTGTGGCGTAAAACCGTATATGTAATGTGAACTACCAACAGGGAATCGCCACCCAAAAAACCATTCTCCCCACAAACAAACAAAAGAGGTGTAGAAGGAATCACGGAAAGTAATAGGCTATTCAAAAAGAATAATGGTGTTGTTGCCATCGCAGGACAAAAGGAAAACTCAAAAATGCAACCAACCCACGATACGGAAAAACAAAAATCTGCAAATCATTTCAAATTCTATAACGATCCTTTCGTCTTTAACGAATCAAAAAGAAATGTCCGCGCGCTAGTCACGTCCTTGTTTACGAAACGGATCAAAGATTACGAGATGCCGAATGGACTTAAAGTGCCATCTAATCTAAAATCTTATTGTAGGAAACTAGAGGGGGGGTTGAATAGTTTACCAGTTAATTAGTTAATTGGTCGTTTTAAAACTTTGCTTAGAAAATTGTTTGATTCGAGTTGTATGTCAATCAATCAACAATACGAAACACAACTAAAATATCTAATTTAATGAACTAAGACAATAACAATATAGAGATAGATAAAGAAACGATCAAACCAAGACACCAAGATTTATAGTGGTTCGGCAACGAAGCACCTTCGTTCATACTCCACTCCCCGAGTACTCCACTCGAGATTTCACTATGTCAACAAGCTCCCTTTAGGCGGAGAAAACCATTTACACGTCGCTTACTTTCTTTTCCGACACTAAGCTAGATGTCGAGTTCTAATCTTAGCTAGAACCAATCTAAGACTTCACTAAATCTTTGTTACACTCACAAGATATATACCCTTGGATTGACACACAATCCAAATCACACCAATACACAATATACACTATTGGATCTACACACAATCCAATTTACACAACAACACAAAGTAAATGTAATGAAGATATATGATCTTGAGAAGGAAGAGAGAGATCACTTGATAACAATTCGTATGTAGAAGAATACGATTGTTCTTCTCTTGCACTTGATTAGAAGAAGAAGGGAGGAAGAAAGAATTAATCACTTGAAACAAGATCAAGGTATGTTAGTGATCAAGATATGTGTTTTAGAAAGAAAGAAAAGAGAAAAGTAGATCTGAGAAAATTCGTGGCAAGAGGTTCAGTTTTTCAGATGGAATGGCCCAGTATTTATAGAAGACAAAAAAAAGCCGTTATGCTGGCGGTGGTCCCGGCGGTCCATAATATATAAGGGGGCCGCCGTAGACTACGCTCCTCTTTTTGTCTTTTTGTAGGGAAGGTGTTATCTGTTTTAGAACCTTCCATTTTGGGGGAAAAATCTGATTTCAAATTTATTGTTTTAATAATACATTTCTTTTATAAATAAATATTTTGTTTTTATATTTTTATAAAAACATTTTTGTAGAATTGTAAGGTTTAAGAAAAATATTTTTTTATCACTAATCATGTTTAATGATTTTTTTATCCATACCTTAAGTGATTAATTTTAGAAATAGAATTTTATGATTAGTAATTTATAAACGTTTATTTTTATCGTAAACGTTTTTACATTTTGTTATTATCAAAACATCGAGAGATCGAAAAATATAAATAACGTTTTTAGACATTATTTGTATTAACAATCTCCCCATTTTTGATGATGATAAAATATAAACTCATTTAGTATAAAATTAGAAGTTTATAAATTACAAATGAGTTTAATTCCATTTCTCCCCCTTTTTGTCAAAATCAAAAAGGTTGATCGTCGAATGGTAGTAGCAAGAAAGAAATTGACGATTAAAGACTCCCCCTTGATGTAAGCTCCCCCTTGTTTGGGGTACCAAGGGATCGATCTTACGATAAGTTGTTTGCTACAAAACAAGGTTAGAAATACAAGTGTATAGCATGACAAATATCTTTCAAGTTAACACATTGCATTTAAATTAACAAAAGAGGAGTTTCATTCTACCAACAAGAAACTCATACATTAGCACATCCGACTAATACATTCATGCAAAATAAAGCTAGAACTAGTATAAGCATATAGTAAAGAGGTGGTAGAGAATAACCTGTTCAACTAGGATGATCCTACCCTTGTATATATAGTGTATGGATTAGGGTTACGTAGGATGTGAGCCACCCTCTTATAGAGTTTGGCCCATTGGGTCCGGCCCATTCCGGACTATACGCCAACATGTCCCCTAGTCAAGTATGATATGGTTCTTGATCATGTTATGCTAGACTTATGCTATACGTCCTCACCATTCGTCCCAGTGGTTTGAGATTATAAGGATCAAACATGTAAAAGAAAATATCAACGTAACATAGTTTGATCATAAAGATCAAACATGCAAAAGAAAAGATCAAGGACCGTGACAGAGATTTTGTTCAAACTACAAGGACGAACGTTGTAATTTACTCTATATCTTAGTCATTACCAAAAACAAATCTTAAATAACTATTTTAATTTGAGTAAATTGCAAGAATCATGTTAGACGCTTTGAACCTAAATGTTTCGAACGTGCAAGTATAGTTCCTGTGAGAAACTTTTAGTTGTACCTTTAGTCCTTATCCAAACTATAGTAACTAAATTACCTATGTTTTTTTCAACTGGACTTTAACTTTTTCCCTAGCAATAATATATCTATCTATGTTTTCAAATCTTACCAATATCATTAAAAACGTAGTCAAGAGCAAAAAAATGGGAACGCATCCCGTTCTTTAAAAAATGAACCTTGGAAAAAAATGACCCTAAACGAAATCTTATATTTTTTCCAGAAGAAACAATATGAAAAAAAGAAAATTTTGTAAAAAAAAAAGTTGATACTTGTTCGGTTAGTTATTTTATTTTTTTCATGAATTTTGTAAACTGTTTATGAAAATAATATTATTTAAAAAATATCTATAATGGTTATTAATATAGGCGAGATATGAAGTACATCAAATTAGCTGTAAAGTTGACTGGCACTGTGGTTTTTTGTTTTTCAGTGGTATCATTGGATTCACCTAGGCAAAAAGCTGGGGCTTGAAGGCTTAAAGCCCAAAAAACTCCCCTTTTAAATATTAAACCCAACAAACTCTTCGGAATGAGCTATTGTAGCACAGCGGTAGAGGCTTTGGGGTTTTATGGGTTGAGGCTTGTTGAGGTCGGGGTTTGAGCCCTAGCTCTCCCGCTGACTTCCAAGCTTCCCCTATATTGTTTTGTTTTCCATAATTATTTTTATACACAAACTTAAAAAAAGGATACTTATAATAAGCAATTTCCTTAACTACAAGTTTTTATGAAAGCTTATATATAATCCAGAAAAAGGCAAAACAAACAGCAGATAAGACTTTTATACACTTAAAAAGATTTTTTTAAGCTAAGCTATGGGCTTTTTGAACTGAATAAGCTACAAAAGATCAAATAAGCTACAAATTTAAACTAAACTACACTTAATGAGCAAATGCAGGTAAAAATAAGCAAAATGAAAGAAAAGAATAAGCTTAGAAAAGCTTATAAGCTATCTGACATAAAAAAGTAGGTAAAACAGACAAGGTGGCAACTTTGGGCTTAAAAATAAGCCACAAGACAAAAACTTGAGAACTATATCTAGAAAGAAGGACTCAAGAATCATAAAACACTATGAGAAAAAAAGCAAACTTAAGATTACTTTGAAACAAAGAATAAGCAAATGAAATGGTCTAATATGAAAGCTAAGACAGGCAGAATTCACAAGGGCACAAAAAGACTCAATCTTTTTTGGCCTTTTAACACAAATAAGCTATATCTAATGTGTGAAAATAAGGCAATCACAGACAATTAAGCATACATAACAAGCATTTGAGCACAAAAAGCAACAATTTAGCACAACTGAATAAGCCAGAAATGGGCTTTTTGAGCTTCTCAGCACCAGGGGAGCCTTTTTGGCTTTGACAGATTTGAAAATAAGCTCTAATAAGCTCAAAATAAGCTAAGAATTCTAAAAAGCTATAAAACCTAACTTAAATTACCTAATGCAACAAGAAATGAGAAAATGCAATAAGCTATAGGCTCAAATAAGCCAAATAAGCTTTTGATCTTAAGGCTGTTTGGAAAATAGTCAAAAGCCTACTTTTGGCTTAAAAATAAGCCACCTAGAAGGTCTCTTAAGGTTTGGACTTTTGGGGGCTTATTAAAGAGCTTATAGACTTTCTAAAAATGTAGAAAGCTTAAGCTTTCTAGCTTAAATAAGCCAAGACAAAATGATGCCAAGTGGCTGTTTTGCACTAGGGGAGAATTTTTTGCAAAACAGCCAAGAGGCTTTTTGCAGCCACCAAATAAGCTTCAAAATAAGCTCAAAACCAATTGCGAGCTTGAAACAGACTGAAAGTGGCTCAAAATGAGCTTGAGCAAGAAAAATTAGAACCTGAGAATTCCTTTGGCTTATCTAAAATTGAGCTTAAAAAGTGACAGTTTACACAATTAAGGTAACTAGACAAATTTTTTGGTTTTTTTAAATCTCAAAACACAAATGCACATTATGCTACACTTACCTAAATGCTATTAATATTACACTGAAAATTGACACTTACAATCACAGGTCTAAAAAGCTATTTTAAACTACCAATCAAAAATAAGCTAATCTAAAAAGCTAAATACCAACAGATTCAAAGCATCACTAATTTGGACTTGGTTTTTTTGGATTTTTCTTATAAAAACTAATTTAAACTGCTTGATGACCTAAATTAAGATTACTACCAATCAGTACTTGATTGACCAACCATGCCATAACCCCCATTTGACCTGTTTTAGGCTTTGTGCAAAACACCCTTTAAGTTATTGATTTGCTAATTATAAACCAAGCAATGCTGAATTAAGGCAACTAATGGGTAAAACAGATTATAACAATTGATGATTAAAGAACAAAAATTAGCCCAATGGGAACAGGAAATAATCACAATAAGCTTATAATTAAGCTCGCTACAGTGACTTTAAAAGAAAAATGCAGAAAATTAAAGAAGAACTTACCAAAAGTCCATAATGCACAGGGAACCTAATACTAACCCTAATTACCCCTAAGTCTAAATTCTGAATGAATTAAAATAACAACCCAATGGTCCACCCATGATTGACCCGTTTCCATGCTTTTGCTTATTTGACTTTCATGGTCAACCCTTTTATTTTTACTTAAAAACCAAATAAGCTATGAGACGCGTTTTATGGCGTTCAAGCAACTTAAATAGTGAATAAAAAACCTTTAGAACCTTTTTTCAGTAGTTCGAAACACAAGATTAATCTAGCAATGTATATGAAAAAAACTTGATTTTTCATTAACTTGAATAAAAAAGAGTACATTAAATTAAAAGTACAAGCTGGATTTAACTAGGAAACATAAAAATGATAAAAAATGCTAAAAAATTAAGATATCCCAAATGGCTTCCAAGGGGTGGGTATTTATACCCGAAACCCAAAATCTTCAATTCACTGTTGTGTGCTTCTTCTCTCAAACACAAATCACATTTTATGTTTGTTGTGTGAGTGTAATACTCAAAACTTATCCTTGGCCATTGATCAACTTTTGTGCTTCTTTTGATTTCATCAATCTCGCACGCCTTGATTTTGCTCGATAATAGGGAGCTTGCCCAAGTCGGCAATGTTTGGCTTATGGTGGTTAGTGGAGGGTGGATGAGGTGTTTAACCATGGGGTTTTTGTAGCGATTGCAGGGTAAGATTGTGGGGAGAGACCCCGTGAGTGGTTAGTGTTTGAATTTGGCGGGAAAAATAGTTGTGAGAGGGTTAGGGAAAGGTTTGGGCATTTGGCAGCTTTAGTCCCTCATAGTTATTTGGTTGTTTGCAATTTTTGTCCTTGAGGTGATATAGGTTTAAGGGTTTGGCAGAAATGCCCCCTCAACCTATATATATTGATTGCAAAATTCGTCCCTTCTCATTACAACTTTAGGGGTTTGGCAGATTTGCCCCCTAAAGTTGTATTTTCAAAATATAGCAAAATCAGTCCTTGTCTTTGTTTTCCTTAGTAATATAACTTTGGGATTTGGCAATTTCAGTCCCTCAAGTTATATTTTTCTTTGATTTATCTTCTCGGAGTTGACTTGACTTTGTCGGGGTTGACTTTGACTTTGACAGATTGACTTTTCTGTTGACTTTTTGACTTGGTTGACTTTCTGGCTTCGATTTGGCTTCGTCTTTTCACACTTTTCCATTCCGAGCTCGGTTTTGTTCGTTTTTGCTTTGTTTTTCGTCCTTTTGTGTGATATCCGTTTCCTGCACAATACAAATGCAAAACAAACATATATTTGGCAGTTTTTGTCTGTTTTTGGTCATTTAGGCTCGTTTTTAATGGAAAAAGGTATGTGTAATTAAGCACATACCAAAATCCCCCATACTAAGGTATTGCCGTATCCTCACGCAATGTTATGAAGTAAACATTTACGAAAACTAAGAATCTCGATCCCCCTCGACTAATAACCTTGAAAAGTAGCTAAGTGTTCGTCAAGGGGAACTAAAGAATCAATAGCTTCGACAAGTCCCGTTTTTACCATTTTTTATATGTACACTAACTATCCCTAATATTTTTGGATTTTCTTTTCTTAACTACTTGTTTGACTTCCTTCATTTTATCAACACTGGGATCATAGAATGAGAAGCGCCCATAGAATAATCTACGGATGTCCTGACGGATAAATTCATCGTCCCCGATTTTTCACTCAGTCCCAAATAAGCGTTACAAACGATTATCACTGTAAGTACAAGGGTAAAGATGCTAACACTACTTATAAACTATGACTTGTCAACTTTTCGGCTCCCGATAAATTATTCAATATAGAGTGATTGTACTTAATTTTAAGTTAAGTTAGATGACAATTTTTTAGAAACGTAGTATAGTTATGTGCATTAACGATATTTATGAAGGAATCTGGAATACGACTAGAATCTCCATCATCCAGTCATATTCTCGATAGATATCAGCCGAGTTCGACTTAGGTTATCAGGTTAAGACCCCACAGGAGAATGTTCGCAATGTAATAGCGGGATACTCCACCCTTTTAGGCCGAATTTCTTAGATTTACCGCTAAACAAATACTACTCAAAGCACGCAAACATAAAAAATTTAATGATCTTATTGGTGCGATTATTCCATGTAACGACCTTTCTTCTCGGAACGTCCCAGCCTCATCAGCTAAGTGCCCAGGTTTTTGATACCCCACGGAGAATACTTAATCGAAATAATCTACCGACGGCAACCAAAAGCTTTTGAAGTCTTAAAGTAAGTTATTCTTAGTTCAAAATTGTACTTGAGTTAGAAAAAAAAATCTTAACCATTAAATTTTTTATTTATTGCTATACACTATACTACCGTCATCATTTACATGACTACAACATCGGCCACGCCTCCGACAAGATGTAGTGACTTAGTCTGACGACGATTTCTTATTGATAACACTTACGAATGCACTTTGGCATTTATTATCTCACTATGGGCTTTGTTTTGAAGACTGCAACATCGGTTGTATGCCGGCAAGATGCAGTAGTAGTAAACCTTTATTCAGCACACGTTTTATATTATTTCATTTCAATTTTTTTTTATTTTTTTTATTATTATATTTTTTTTTGAACTCTATTTGTCTGTATTAGAGAAAATTTCGTCTTTAGGAAACTTCAAAGTATAAAGCTGAACTAAGATGAATATTTTTGTTTCCGAAAGAGCTTCTTTTTAGAAAATGTCGGTTTAAAGTTAAAGCAAAATTAAACACGTTTATTAGTTAGGTTAAGAGCTTCTAGGAGAAAAAGCGACAAGTTACACTAATAAGCTTTTAAGATTTCTAAATAATCCTTGTTTATCATCCTACTTGTAAATAACACTATCATTTCTCATTCTTCGCAAATTTAAAATCCTTAATAAAAGGACCCGCGAATGCTTAGCCTAATAAACTTTCGTTTATTAAATGGTTAAGGGACAAAGCTAGGGCTCAGCAAGCTCGATCGAGTCAAAATTTATTCTTATTCTACCCAGCAGGAAAGTCAAAATTGTGACAAAATACTTATTTTATTTTTGAAATTTTTTTAAATTTTTTTCATTTTTTTGGTATTTTGGTGGTAAAAATAGGATTATGTAAAAACAACGGCTGCAGGAAAAAATCAAATCGAAGGATACCCCCCCCTTCTAGGAACCTAAACATTCGTCTGATCCAGTTTTATAAGGGGTTACCTACGTAAATTTAAGCGTTTATGAAGTGTGACAAAAGATAAAACGTTAGTCGATTATATTTGGATACTGGATTCCCAAAATGAAGCTGAGGATGTGAAGCTTGAGTGATCGGCGGATAAAAACCGAGAGCAACGAGAGTTTCACAAATCGGGATGGAAAATCCGTGGACATACAACACAAACACGGACAAAACATGGGTAATGGAAGAGGTAAGCTCTCACACAAAAACACTTATTCATTACTACATAATACTACTACTGATAAGCATAGGGTGCCTCCCACGAAGCGCTTGTTTAAGGTCGCTATGCTTGACTTGTCCCAGAAGTTTATTGGTACATGGCGAACGTCTGGAGGTCCAGGTCTACCTCGGTTGGTACGTCCCCTCCAAAGTAGTGCTTTAAACGATGACCATTCACTTTGAAATTTGGCCCAGAGTTTTGGGATAACTCGACAGTGCCATATGGAAAAAAAACTTAGGTACAGGTGATATGGTCTCTCCAAGCGGGTCTTAGCTTGCCTGGAAGAAAATCTTTACTCTAGAGTGTTAAAGAGGAGGACTCGATCACCGTCGTTGGAAAACGCGATTTTGGATCCTTGGAAGTCATGGATTCTCTTTGTCTTTTTCTTTATAGATCCTCTTCGTAAGTTTTCATAGGCATGATCACGAAGTTCATTTAAGTTCGTGCGAAGCTGAACTTTTCTGTGGACTACCGCGGGTTTTGATATCAAAGTTTGTATGCTTAAGGGCCCAGTAAGCTTTGTGCTCCAACTCAACCGGTAGATGACATGCCTTTCCATATACAAGCTTGTACGGAGTGCACCCGATGGGTGTTTTGTAAGCTGTACGGAAGGCCCAAAGAGCGTCATCCAGTTTATCCGACCAAGAGGCACAATTTTCGCCCACGGTCCTTTTAAAAATTCGTTTCAAACCACGATTCGATATCTCAACTTGCCCACTTGTTTGTGGGTGATACGCGGTGGAGAGACGATGAGTGACTCTGTATTTAAGCATGACCTTTGCAAACTGGTCATTGCAAAAATGGGTTCCGCGATCACTTATGATTGCACGAGGGGCACCAAATCTGGAGAAGAGAGTTTTAAGAAATTGCAAAACAACTCGAGGCATCATTGGTTGCGGGATTTGGAGCGCTTTCGATTCAACCCAATTTTGACATGTAATCGGAAGGCCACAAGTCATATATTTGTTCCCTCTTAAGACTGGAACGGCCCCATAATACAATGCCCATATGTCAAAGAATTTCAGAAATTGGTTAGAGTTTTTGTGGCATTCATCACGTTGTGTGAAAAAATTTTGCTTAGCCCCCCCCCCCCCCCTACTGTTGACAAATGTCACATCGGGTGACAAAGTCATGGGCATCTTGTAGATTGTGGGCCCAATAAAATCCCGATCGAAGATCTTTTTAGCGGTGTAATTGGCACCGTAGTGTCCCCCAGTGAGGTTCCACTGTGTAAGCTTTAGAATGTCAAAAGCTTTCTCTTGCCCCGCGAAACACAATGCTAATACTTGGTCATCATCGATTCTTGAATAGAAAGGGGTATCACCAGAAATAATGTTTGAAATCTTTGAATAACTTGTTTTTCTGTTGGGTATGACATTTCCTTGACAATGAGAGTTCCCCGCATTGGTATTTTCGAAATACTGGCAAACCATGGGGTATCATCACCGACAGGAGCAACCGATCAGAGTTTCGAGTGGAATATGTTTTCAGTGATTTCCTTGTTCTCGACTCTCATTTTGGGTGAGAGGTTCTCAAGTCTGGAGAGAGCATGATCGGCGGCTAGATTTTTGCACCTTTTTTGTCTCGGGATTCAACATCAAATTCTTTAGAGCATAAGGATCCCACAGCATTAATCTTGCCCTTAGCAATCATTTTTAGCCAAGAGATACTTTATAGTTAGATATGGTCGGGTACACTATGCTTTGGTCCAAAAATGAGATATGATCAGAATTTCTCAAAGCAGACACTAACGGCAAGGAATTCTTTTTCGGTCGTGTGTGTAGGAGGTGCTTAAGCTTCGGCACCATTTGGTTTTGCTGGCATAGTGAAGTGGTTGGAAATGCTTGTTTTTTGTTGCACTAAGGACTGCCACAATTGCAAAGTTGCTTGGCAATCAACACAGTGAGAGTATGTACGTAGAAGGGCAGAGGTCGAGTGTGGGGGTAGGCAAGTCAAAATTGAGGCGATCATTGGTGACTCTAGAAAGTGGTGTTTTAATGCGCGAGTGAGGTGTTTTCACGGTCTGGCTTTCGTAGGTGTGCTTGGTGTCTTTTCCCCGGAAAATGCACTTAATAATTAAATCGATATGTTGATATTTAACAAATATCTAAAGGATTTGACTTTTTGAAATAATGAGGGAGATAAAGGTGATTTAAAATCTATGACTTCATTTGCTGATTGTGAATTTTAACGGACACTCAATCTGGACGCTTCTCCCTTATGTGTAAAACGTTTACAGCGCGTAATTATCGCGATGTAAACATGTTTGAGGATCCGGGTAAGGGGGAGCAGGATTAAAAAATAGTTTTATGGTTGTGCTAGGATACCAAGAATACCGACAGTATTTAGAGTATTTGGATTAGATAAGGTGGTAGGTGATTGGTACGTTCTCACACGATCCTAGCCAGACAACCGGACGGGACTCTATCCAGGGACAATCACTCAACTAGTTAGTGTAGAAGTTCATAGGTTTGATATAAAAAAGGAGGTAAAGTGAGAGATTGAATAGAAGGAAAAGTGTCTACTGTATGGAGTTAGTGCTGGAACAAACCCTCAAAAAAGAAAAAAAATGGTTATAGTCTCTTTTTCAAGCAATGGGGGTCAGCGGTCCGGGCAATTTTTGAAAAAATCTTGTATGAAAGGTCTGGTAAAAAAACCGGTCGTATGCCCTAAGAAAACTACGGACACCTTTGAGAGTAGCTCGGCTGTGAGGGAGATTGGCTTTAACTTTAACTTTCGCACGATCGACCTCAATTCCCACTTAGAATTTTTGTTGTCAGCACAATGCTTCTTTAACCATTAAAATGGCTTTTTCTCCCAATTTAGGAACAAAATTGGTGTCTTCACACCGCGCTTTAACATTTTTTTCCAAATGGGATAGGCATGTACGAGAAGAAAGAATCTCGCGAGAGACGGAAGTCATCCATGAACACTTCCATTATCTTTTCGATCATGTCATGGAAGATTGCCATCATACATCGTTGAAACGTGCCTGGTGCATTGCATAGCCCAAAAGGCATGCGGCGATAGGCAAAAGTTCCGTGTTCCTCTTAGGGAAGATGGAATGTTGTCTTTTCTTGGTCCTTCGGGTCAATGGGAATCTGAAAATAACCCGAGAAGCCATCGAGGAAACAATAGTATTGTGTTTTCTCTGCGTACGTCTGAGTCTGAGTCCTTTGAGTCCATGAAGGGTAATGGAAAATTGGTCTTTTCGGGTGGCTTCATTCAACTTTCTATAGTCAATGCACACTCTCCACCCCGTGACCAATCGAGTTGGTATCAAATCATTATCATCATTCTTGACGACGGTTATGCCACCCTTCTTTGGTACACAGTGTACCGGGCTTACCCATGGACTGTCAGAGATCGGATAAATTAGTCCGGCGTCAAGAAGTTTTTCAACCTCTTTTTTGATGACGTCGTGGATCTTTGGGTTTACCCGTCTTTGACTCTGAACTGTTGGTTCGTAGTCCTCTTCCATAAGGATTTTGTGAGTACAAAACTCTGGATCAACACCCTTGATATCGGAGAGTTTCCAAGCGATGGCTCGCTTGTGGGACTTTAGAACCTTGATAAGAGCTGCCTTTTCCTCATCCTTTAAATCTTTCGCAATTATGACGGGCAACTTGTCGTCGCCTTCCAAAAATGCGTATTCTAAATGAGGTGGCAAGTCCTTAAGTTCAACCTCGGGAGGCTCATCAATTGATGATTTAACGGTTTTAGCTTCAACAACTTTAAGTTCTTTCCGGATTCCGGGCGAATAATCTTTATGATTCGGAAGAGGAGGTAACGGTTCACTATTGAGAAGTGCTTCCAGAATAAGAATGTCCCCCTCCGGATCATAGTAAGTAGCATCGATTTCCTGTGAAATTGGCTCGTCATCGATAGCTATAAAAACATTTGCTTCTTCGAGAAGGAGAAAATCATTATCCCCGAAAGGAGTTAGTGTTGGTAAAGAATTTGAAATAATTGGATCGTAATCCGAAGAAGGATTACCGTATGCAACTGAATCAGAAAAGCCTAGAACTTCTTGCGAGTATTCTTCACTTGCTAATTCAATGACATCGATTAATTTCGCCGTCATATGATTGTAATTAGCCGTGTATCTCGAAGTTTGGTCCAGATTGAATGTGATGGCCTCTTTGCCAACACGAAGGGTTATTTCACCTTCGTAAACATCTTTCAATGCATGACTGGTCTTTAAGAAACTCCTCCCGAGAATTAAAGGTACTCGGGGGTCTGGTTCAAAATCTACGACCACGAAATCTGCTAGAAACTGGAACTTTCCCACCATTAAACAGACGTATTTAGCGATACCGATCGGTTCAGTGATTGAATGGTCTACTAGCTCTAGCGTCATGCAAGTCTGGGTTAGTTTGGGAAGAAAGAGATCTTTCCAGGCGGAATAGGGCATAAGATTAATGCTTGCGCCGAGATCGGCCAAGGCGTTGCATGTATTAATCCTAGAAAATTCACATGGAATAAGAAATCGGCCAGGGTCTCCAAGTTTTTTCGGTAACTTGTTTAGGATGACCGCTGAGCAATTCTCGTTCAATTTAGCCATTTCACTCAACTTTTCTTTGTTTCCGATTAAAGTTTTTAGAGTCGAGGCAAATTTCGGCATAAGAGTCAAGGCATCCGTAAAGCTAATTTCGAAACTCAAATCTCTAAAGATTTCGTAGAATTTCTCAATTTGATCGTTAGCTTTTTCACGGCGCCTTTCATCATTTCTTCTTGAAGGAAATGGAATTGATGTTCGTTGGTTAGGCATCGGAGCACTAACGGGAGCAACAACGGGCTCGGAAATTGGATTACGAGATTGGACTTGAACTACCGGAGGTTGGACGTCTTCGGTGCTTCCGTTATTAGTAGGAAGCATCGTGTCCTTTGTAACCTCGGTATCACGATTCATTACTTTCGGAGAAGAAGATGAAGTGGAAGGAATCGTGGGTCCTTGATAAGCAACACCACTTCGGGTGGTGATACCTTTCAAATCTTCCTTCGGGTTAGTAACGGTGTTACCCGGGAGAGTTCCCGAACCTGAAGTAGAGGCGGTATTAGAAGTCACGAACTTGGAAAGCATGTCCGTTAAATTGGCCATTTGGTTTTGCAAGGTTTGGCCTTGGTTTTGCATATTCCTCAGAACTGCATCATTAGCCTTGACGTAGTTGTCAAAATCAGTTTTGGACACACCATGTGTCTGAGGAACAGGAGCTTGGTAAGCTGGTGGTTGATTAACCTGGGGTCGGTAAATTTGGCTTTGGTTGAAATTGTTCCCTCGGTTTTGATTGTAATTGTTTCCCCGATTGAAATTGTTTTGATTATTTCCTTGATGGCTTTGAACGGGAGGAAAACCGGGAGGTCGAATTTGATTTGCAACCATCTGAGGTCGGTAACCGGTATTTCCTTGGTTTGAAATTTGCCGCAGCGGCTTGTGACACATATTCTTGGATATTGTCACGATAAATGTTGCCATCGGTGGCTGGACAATTTTGGTAAGAATGCCCTCCCCCACAAGTTACACAACTTTGCTCAACCGCTTTTACGAGAGTTGGGGTTTGGTTTTTCTTATCGTAGATCATTGCTCTAACCATTCTTCATGCTCAGCAACAACGGATTAAACTGCTGGGGTAGAAATCTCGTAACTCCACTTTGGAAACAGAGGCCTTGCATCGTGATTGACGAACTTTGGAACTTGCTCTCAATGATTTTAGGCATTCTCGAGCATTTTATTTCCAGAAAGTTACCACCCGCATCGGAGATCAATAGAATCTTTATCATTTGAATATAGGTGCATAATAGAATGTATCGAGTTGATCCATTCTGAAAACCCATGATGCGGGCATCCCCTAAGAAAATCATTGAACGGTCCCATCCTCGTAAAACGTTCATCAAAATTTTGTTTGAAATCCGTGATTTTCATTTCGAAGATTTTGTTTGTTTTAAGAGGGAGGGAAGAATTTGTTAATGAATTTCGAAACAAGATCATCCAATGTAAGAATCGATCGAGGGTCTTTTTATCAGCCAAATCCGGGCTGCTCCCTCGAGGGAAAAAGGGAAAAGCATAAGCTAAACCGACGTACCGGAGACGTCAGAACTTCATCGTAGAAGAGATCAGTATTGAGAAATATCGGATGGTGTAGCAAGTATGGTCTTCATTAATCTTGTCCAAACAATTGCATGTTTTGAAACAAGATTAAGTAGACCATGGCCTTGATCTCCAAAGTGTTTGCGGTAATTTCGGAACAACGATCGTCATCCTCGTAACCCTCGTGGTGCTTCGAGAAATTGCGCCATAGTTCCCTCTTATCGTCCATCGTAAACTATGGTAAGGATTGAAGATATTTCTTGATTGTTTTTGGTTATTCTCAAGATTTGGTGATTCAACAGAAGTTTGTCGGACTTGTTGTTGTCGACGTTTACGGGCTTGAGAACGAGTGCGCATGCACAAAACAGAAATATAAAAAGAAAATTTACACTAATTTTTTTGGTTTTTCAATGATTTATTCACAATTGATTTTAACGGACAATGAGATAAGACAACTTCAACCAAATAATCTACTTACTTCACGAAGCCTCAAAATGAAAACGCACAAGCGAGCATGGAGGAGTAGGAATAGCGCGAAGCTTATTTCTCCTTTCGGGTCGTAGTTCCTCGGAACAACCCTCCTTATACCCACTTTTTAGTTTGTTTAACCTTTCAAGGTGAGCCGTACGTCGTAAGCGACACAAATGGCAAGTTTTTAAATCTTTTGTTCGAGTTGGGAACCAACAAGTTCACCGGAAGTTATTATGATAATACCTCAATTGAGAATATTATATTTTGGTATTTTTACCAATTTGTGAATTTTATTTCTTTTTATGGACAATGTTTTTATATTTTTGGTTTTTTTTTTGTTTTTATATGATAATTATACTAATAAAAGAAAATGAAAAATATTTTTGTACTTTTTATATTTTTATAGAAGAAAATATTCACAGATTCAAACACAAATTGTCAAACGTAACGATAATCGTTTTTACAGCCTCCCCGGCAGCGGCGCCAAAAATTGATTCGTCAATAATATATATAGGCAAACAATCAACCCAATACCCTTGACCAGGGATTGGTTAATAATTCACAAAATAAAATATATATGTAACCGGAAGTATGATTCCCGGGTCGTTATGTCCCAACGAGGCTTGAATGGAAAATCGAATGACGAATTGATGATCGGTGAAATGAATATGACAAGGTTAGGCTTGGTTATTTCTACCAATTAAATATACAAAAACGATTAAATAAAACCTAAAAACGAAAGCTATATAACTTAAAACCTAAAACGGGCACGAAAAACGAGGGCTAAAAACCTAAATTGTGCAAATTAAACCCTAAAACAAATTTAAAAGCTAAAATAGATTCTAAATGACAAATAACGAAGTTTAAAAAAAACTAGACTAAAAACGGAGGTCGTTTGACCCAAAAACGAGTCAAGACAAGAACCGGGATCAAAACCCGTTCTTTAAAAATAAAATTTTTGAAAAATTAATCCTACAGAAGTTTTTATATTTTTCCTGCAAAATAGATGAAAAAAGAAAATTTTAAAAAAAAAGTTTATATTTTTCTGATTAATATTTTATTTTTTATGAATTTTTTAAGATTTAAATGATTAAAAACTATAAAAATAATCCTAGAGCTAAAAATATTAAAATATTAACCTAAAATTTTTATAAAAATTACACTAAGTGGAGAAAAAGTGCAGAAATTTAACAAAATTAAAAGCCCCAAATTTTATCTAATGGTTAAAGCTTAATTAAACTAATTAAAACTAAACCTAACTAATATTTAAACTAAAACTTAACAAGGACTAACAATGGACTAACGACAGGGACTATTTGTGACAAAAGACCAAAATTAATTTTTTTTTTCCTACCCTGAACCCCAATCCCGATTTTAGTCCAAGTCCCCAAAAAGTGCTGATTTTAAAAAGTCGTTTTTAGCCAAAACGCAAAACACGAAAGTTGTTCACAACATGTTTTTAAGCAACTTTAACAAAGACACCTTATAAAAATAAGCACTCAATAAGCCAAAAAAGGGCTTAATAGCTGCTGATTGCAGAAAGTGCCTTTCATTTTGGCTTTTTGGTATTTTGGACACTACAAACTCAAAATAAGCTCAAATTCAAAAAGGAGAGATGTTTCGGAAAGCTTATATGTTGCTTAATCTGATTCCAAAAAGCTTTTTCAACCAAACACAACTTAACTTAACTCAATTTGCATCAAAAAGTAGTAAACTCCAAAATTTTCCTAAATAAGCCAAAATGAAAATAAGCTAAAATCACCAATAAGCCAAGCTGAAAAGTGGGCTTTTGGAAATAAGCTCACTTATGAGTCCTTATTAAGCCCACCTATTCACTTTTTTAAATAAGCCACTGAAATAAGCACAATAAGCACAAATGACTACACTACTATTTTTTGGATTTTAATGAGAATAAGCACTTTTAGACCTAAAATAAGCTACTGAAATAAGCTCAAAACTTTAAACAAACCTCAAACAGATTTAGTTCACCCTCCAATGAGCTTATGCTCAAAAAATCATAACCTAAAACCTAATCTAACTAACCTAAAAGTGAGATCAAAAATTGGTGAAAACTGAACCGTAAATAGGAAATTTTAGACATTTTTGACCCATTTTGGGTCTTAACCCAAACACCCCTTTAAGTATTGAAATGGCTTTTTAAGGCTGTTTTAATACTTTCCAAAAGACCAGGAAGACTAAATCTAAATCTTACTACCAGTAGGAACTTTGTACTACCAGTAGGAACAATTGTACTACCAGTAGGAACTTAAAAACGAAAGCTATATAACTTAAAACCTAAAACGGGCACGAAAAACGAGGGCTAAAAACCTAAATTTTTTATAAAAATTACACTAAGTGGAGAAAAAGTGCAGAAATTTAACAAAATTAAAAGCCCCAAATTTTATCTAATGGTTAAAGCTTAATTAAACTAATTAAAACTAAACCTAACTAATAATTAAACTAAAACTAACAAGGACTAACAATGGACTAACGACAGGGACTATTTGTGACAAAAGACCAAAATAAATTCTTTTTTTCCTACCCTGAACCCAAATCCCGATTTTAGTCCAAGTCCCCAAAAAGTGCTGATTTTAAAAAGTCGTTTTTAGCCAAAACGCAAAACACGAAAGTTGTTCACAACATGTTTTTAAGCAACTTTAATAAAGACACCTTGCGAAAATAAGCACTTTATAAGCTCCAAAAAGCCAAATAAGCTGCTGATTGCAGAAAGTTGCTTAAACTTTTGGTTTTTGGTATTTTGGACACTACAAACTCAAAATAAGCTCAAATTCAAAAAGGAGAGATGTTTTGGAAAGCTTATATGTTGCTTAATCTGATTCCAAAAAGCTTTTTCAACCAAACACAACTTAACTTAACTCAATTTGCATCAAAAAGTAGTAAACTCCAAAATTTTCCTAAATAAGCCAAAATAAAAATAAGCTAAAATCACCAATAAGCCAAACTGAAAAGTGGGCTTTTGGAAATAAGCTCATTAATGAGTCCTTATTAAGCCCACCTATTCACTTTTTTAAATAAGCCACTGAAATAAGCACAATAAGCACAAATCACTACACTACTATTTTTTGGATTTTAATGAAAATAAGCACTTTTAGACCTAAAATAAGCTACTGAAATAAGCTCAAAACTTTAAACAAACCTCAAACAGATTTAGTTCACCCTCCAATGAGCTTATGCTCAAAAAATCATAACCTAAAACCTAATCTAACTAACCTAAAAGTGAGATCAAAAAATTGGTGAACTACCGGTACTAACCTGGAGTTAGTACCGCTAGCTTTAAAAGTTAGTACCGCTAGTTCTAAGTTAGTACCGCTAGTTCTAAAAACCTCTTAAAGTTTTCAAAAGTCATTTTATTTCAAGCTGATTGGATTCTAATTTGTTAAAAACAGATTATCAAATGACAAAATAAGGTACTTATGAACAGATTTCAATCAGTGATAAGCACTTAAATAAGCTAAATTAATCTAACAGTTTACAAAAGCTAAAAGTGACAGTTTTAAGAAAAACTTGTAAAATGAGATTTTAAACTACAAGATCTATATTTTAGGCACTAAACAGCAATAATAAGCATAAATAAGCATATTGGAACAGGAGATAAGCACAAATAAGCTGAAAATAAGCAAATGCAAGAAAATGAGCTAAAATGAAGAAAAGAGGACTTACAAAGCCCTTTGCTCTAAACAAGGGTTAATAAGCTATTAAAAGCTCTGTCTACAAGCTCCAGCTTATCAAAGATAAGCTGGTGGTGTCCATAAGCCCTTCCATAATTGGCTTATCTTCCAAAAAGTAAGCTGTGGTAATTGAGGGTGGACCCTTGAGAGTGATTTTTGTTATTTTCTCTTAATACTTATCTTTTTTTCTCTTTTACTAAACAAAAAAACAGCTTATAAACAGCTCCGTTGAAAAGGTTTTCAAATGCAATTAGGCTCTAGTTAGCAGTGAGAACTTGGAATTAAATTTTGGATTTTAACATAAAATCTCAACACTTTATTAAACTTGGAATTAGTACAAAGCTGAAAGAAAAAGTACAAATAGCTGTAAATGAACTGATATTTAAGCTAAGATTTTTAAGATATTTAAAAACTAAAAACTAACTCCCTTTGTCTTGGGTTACAATGCCTATGTATACTAAATTGAATTAAGGTCTTGGATTTCTTGGACTCTCCTCTCTTCTTTCTTCTGTGTTTCTTTGTAGAGACAAAAAACCAAGTGTGCTTGTTGTGTGAGGTGTCTAAAACAATCTCAGCCTTTAATTTCTTTTGTACTTCTTTGGTGTCAATCACAAGCCATCGTAATGCTTGGAATGTGGTGAGGGATTGCCAACAGTGGCACTTATACTAGCTAGGGGGGGGGGTCCTGAATTGAGGAGTGGTTAAAATGATTTATTCTAGGGGTGTTGAGTGGTTTGCAGGGAGAGGTATGGGAAGACATCCCTACTCTGTACCTGGGTTTTGTTTGGGCGGGAAATATGAAGTTTTGGGGAGGTTGGCCAGCTTTGGACTCTCATTTCGTTAACCAAACTTTCGCCCCGGTTTGCAATTTCAACCCTTGTCTTTTAACTCTTGTAATACAACTTGAGGTTTGGCAGTTTTAGTCCCTTAAGTTGTATTTTCTTCATGTGGCTGACTTTTGACTGACTTTGGCTTCGGATTGACTTTGTCTTTTCCATCCCGTGCTTGGTTTGGTCGTTTTTGGCTTTCTTTTTGAATATCCGTTCCTGCACAATTCAAATGCAAAACATACAAATACAATGTATCTTTGGTACGTTTTTAGTCATTTAAGTCCGTTTTTAATGGAAAATGGTATGTGTAATTAAGCACATACCAGGCATCACTGTCATAACACTTTCTACCATTTGTGTTTTTGGCAAGGTTGCACCATTCTCTATGACTTTCCCAGAGTGCATAGTCTATCACCTGGATGTATTGTTCAATCCTTATCCTCCATAACTCAAACTCACCCGGTTTGAGCGTTGGAACTTTGGATGCAGCCACTATGTGTGCAGAATCTTGATCCATATCTTCTAGCAAAGTTTCTCAAGGCCACAAGCTTTGATACCACTTGTTGTCCCAGTTGTAGGATACCTCTTGTTAGATCCCACTTAAATAGATCAAATTCCTTAAGCTTGTTTAAGGTTTAGTTATATTAGATAAATCTAACACAACTATAGTAGAAACTTTGTTAAGTGTATTAAAGATTATACGAAATCTAATCTTTAATATTAAGAAGAATTATTAATGGAACAGTAAAACACAATGAATTCAACAAAACATAAAAGCTCTAATATTATTAAGAAAATAATACAAATACTCTCCTAGTATTAGGGTTACAAAACCTTGAAGCTATGAATTCTATGAATGACTCATTTTTGGTGATTTGAATCTCTATGTCCTGGGACCTTATTTTATACACCAAAGAGTCCTAGTAGATTTACAATATATTCCTAAGACTTAGAATATTCTCTATGATCTATTTTATAAATAACTAATACTTATCATATAAGTAATCTTGATCTTTAACCAATCTTTATCCTTTCTTCTCTCTTTATACTTTCTCTGACAGTAGAAACTCTTTCAGCAGTCTTAATCTTTGAGTAGTAGTAATTTATACACCAGCAGCATTAGCTAAGCACAAGTAGTAGTAACTAGTTAGAATATTTTCTTCAATCTTCATTAGCAGTACTAACTTTACACTAGCAATACTAACTTTATACTAGCAGTACTAATATATACTAACAGTAGTAACTGTGAACTAGCAGTACTAACTTTATACTAGCAGCACTAACTACTTAGCATATTTTTCATTAAAGTTAATGTACAACACTAACTTTAGCTTAGCAGCAGTAACACAAACCTGAGCAGTAGTAACTCTAAGATCATCAAGAAGTCTTTTAATCCCAACATGGTGTTTGTTCAAAATCCTGCATTGCATGCACACTTTGATTATCCATATCAGTATGATAGGGTTTAAAATGAGGCACCTCTGAGATAACATCTAAACCATAGTTGGAAAGATTAGCCATCCGAACCGCCTTTGCATTAGAGACATCATCACATTCAGAATCATAAGCATCAAGATTCTCAGTCTGGAAAGCAACAATGTTTGGAATGGTTATCTGAGCAGCTTGACCATCTAGAATGCCTAGATCTGCAAGAAATGCTAGTTGCTCTTCATCTAAAATTTAACCGGATTCCTGTACTTTAGCCAACATTTCCTTTTCCTTAAACCATGCAGCCTTCCTAGGCCTCTTCGCCCGAGTGCATTGCCTAGCCATGTGACCTTCACATTGACAATTATAACATTTAACCATCCTTGTCAGCCCTCCTGCATTATTTCCCCCAGAACTAGTAGCATTACCCTTATAGCTAGTACCAGCATAACTTTGTCCTTGCCTCCATTGAACTTGTTGCACAGTAACCCTGTCGTCTTGAATGGTGGTCTGGTTTCTCGGATTAAAGGAAGTTCTAAGTTAATTGTTGGTTGAAGGGAACCTTAAAGAAGCTATAGCTGTCAGGAAAGCCATTGCCTTATTAAGTCAGGAAATTGGATCATCTCCTTGATTAAACACAGGAACAACAAAACCTGAGTCTATTTGAGGGAACTCAGTCATTGGTGTGTTGAAGATTAAGGTGGGTTGTAAGCAATTGGTGGAACATATGAGGTTTAATGATCTATATAAGATTGGTATTGTTGCGATGGTAGAACGGATGAATGACTGATTTGTGGTTGTGATAGATGAAGTGGTGGATACATTGGTGAGTATGATTAAGGAGAGTTAAACTTGTGGAATCATGGTATTTGTTTGTTGAGGAAACTATGCGAAATTGTATTAAGAGTGATAGTTGTTAAGTTGAGACGGTGATTGATTGTAGTTAGCAACAAATGCAAGAGGTACTTGGTATCGTTCACGCATCAAGAGAGTTTCATTTGTATGTGCCTCATGTTGTTTGAGATATAAGTACAATTGATCATAGTTTGTAGTATGCAAATCTCTAGCCAACTTCACGTCCATCACAAACTTGCTCTATTCTGGTGGTAGACTGTTCAGAAACTTTGTATTTACTTGGACTGGTCTCATTGACATATTGATAACATTCATGTTATTGATTAGTTAAGCAAATCTCTAGTAGTACTGATATAGTGTTTCACCCTTCACAAATGAAAACTTATCAAACTCGTAATACAATTTACATTCCTTTTCTTGTAATGACAATTTTGTGCCTTGCATAAGAAGCTTAACTCTGTCCCATGTCTCTTTGGCAACTTTATGACGGTGGAAGACCTTGAAGAACGATGTTTGTAGCTTTAAGATCACAGTCAGCTTGGAGTTTCTCTACAATCGAAAGTTCTTCATACCTCTTTGTCCTAGTAGTGCCATCTTATTCAACAACAGTAGGCCAAACAAGTGGACCATTTTGAACTGAGTTAAGAATCATTCTCCCATTCTCCCGATTCTCTATGTATAGTTCCATACGACTCTTCCACGAGTGATACAAGGATTTTTCCAACATGGGAGGACGGTTGTCCGCACCGGCAATAATCATAAATTTTGCTAATGTTATCATTTTGAATTGATTACTTAAATGAGAAAAGATAACTTTTTGATCGTTTAGTGATTAGAGCTTGTTGTGTAAAATTGATATTTGTTTTAAGTGAATGAGTCTTAAGATTGCACGGGATTTTACAAATCACAGAAAAACCGTATAAATCTTCTTAGACGAAATGTATAAATCTCGTAGGCAATATGGTATAAATCTCCCAAGGTAAGTGAATAAATCACCCAAGTGTAATGTATAAATCACCTTAAGAAAAATGGTATAAATCGCCTTCAGAAAGTGTATAAATCGCCGTTAAACAGTGGTATAAATCGCCGGATTCAAACACTACGTATAAATCGCCAGCTTTAGACAATACATATAAATAGCCTGTATAAATCGCCGAAACCAATGATGTATAAATCGCCGTATACCAGAGATGTATAAATCGCCTTATAGCAGAAACATATAAATCGCCATATACTATAACATGTATAAATCGCCGACTTGAAAACGTAAAAATCGCCGAACTCAAAAAGTATAAATCACCAAATTCAACATGTATAAATTGCCGAATTCAACACGTATAAATCGCCTTATTTAACACGTATAAATCGCCAAAAATACCACTTTTTTAAATCACTTAAAGACACAATTTTTGACGTTTTTACTCGATTTTCTTTGTACTTCTTGTTATTCTAAGACTAGTAAACCTTAAAAATACAAACTTTATTGTTTTTAACACAAAAAAATTTGAAATCAAGATTCTTGGTACACAAACCTATTCGAACCAAAAAGATGAAATTTTTTAAGTTTTTCAAAGATTTTCTTGTACAACTAACCTATGCTAAGATAAACAAAGAAGAAAGTTGAGAGCTTTATGGTTTTAGAACACACAAAAAAATAAACACTTCCTTGTTTGGTTCGAACCACACACGAACAAGAAGAAAACAACTAATAAACGCACACAAGACCTACTAAACCACCCCATGGCTCTTGATACTAATTGTAGAATACATGTAATATCTAAACACATAATCAAATGACAAAGAATTAAAGAGAGAAAGTGGAAGGATGAACACTTTTAGAGAGAGAAAGTAAGAGAGAATATTAGCTTGAATGAAAATGAAAAGTAAACAACCAACACCCTCTCCAAGCTATGGAGAGGGTACTTATACTATGACATTGAACGGCCATGGGCTCTATATGGGCTTTCCATGTGCCTTGGGTCTTTATACCTTATTAAGGTTCCAAAAACTATATTAGACCTACGAACTACGTATTTTAGGTGTGACCGAGACTTTTCTCGGTTCCTAATAAGTACATAGTTCTTGGGAGATAAATTAGTGAGCTGTTCATCAAAGAAACAGAAGAGCACTGTTATCTCAACTACAGATGCAAAATACATATTTATATATGGTGTTGTTCCCAAATCTTATGGATGAGATCACAGTTAACAAATTATGGACTTGCATTCAATAGAATTCCTTTGTATTGTGATAACAAAAGGGCTATCGCTCTATGCTGCAACAATGTCCAACACTCAAGATCTAAGAACATTAATGTCAGATACCATTTTATAAAGGAGCATGTTGAAAATGGTGTCGTTGAACTGTATTTTGTAAAGACGGAATATCAACTTGCGAACATATTCACCAAATCATTAGCCAGGGAACATTTTGAATTTCTTCTTAATCGCCATGGAATGCAGAGTATGCGTCTGGAAACACTAATGCGTCTTGCAGAATCAGAGGAAGAGTAATTGAGTAAACTCTTCATGTATCCCTATGTATATATTTAATCCAAATAATCCGAAAAGATTTTCCAGTTTTTTGAAAATTTTATAAAAAGAAAATACAAAAATATAAAACCAAAAAAAGAAAATACAAAATTAAAAAATTTGAAAAAATCCAAAAATATCTCTTCAACAAGTCACGAAAATTATATGGAAAAAGTTTTAGCTTAAAAGATAATAATTTAAGGGGGAGTTAATTTATTTTAACTCCAAGGGCTTAATTTGTCATAAGTTAATAACTTTAGGGGCTTACATATAATTTCAAGATTTATGATTTAAGCTTAAAACTACATACGACCAATATTGCCAACACCTCAAAGTTTTAAAAGGCTTAAGATTGTTTCAAAAATAATTATATAGTTTTAAAATCCTTAAAGTTGATTCTCACAGGAAAGATTTGAGATAATTTATTCTTTGCACAAGATTTCAAGTATATGTGCGTACAAAGTGTTGCTGATTCCGTGTTGTGAGAAGATTTATTCAAGCGTGAGAAGATATGTTACTGATTCAAATAATGTTTCCTCAAACGGTTAATCACTAAGTTTATTCTCGAAGAAGTAGTAAAATTTGATAAAAAAGAGGTACACATAGGTATAATGATTCCTTTACATAGTCAGTATCCTGCAGGAAGAAATGTGTATATCTGAGACTTAGTTAACTTTGGTGGTATCATTTCGACTACTTGGAGGGATTAATTGTCTACATCCGGGACTTAGTTGACTTTGGTGTTACAATATATATCATCACTATCCTGAAGAAAGCTTTGAATCTACTCAAGAAAGGATTGATGGTTCGAGGGAAAGCTAAGAAAGCTTCTAAAAGGAGAATAAAGAGACTGACTACAGATTGCTAATTCGGACAGAGTGACAATGTCAGTCGCTCTCTGCTTTGTACATTTCAGGACATGTCTCATAAATTATCTTGTATAAATGTAGTGAAACTTCATAAATATATAGTGTTCGAGTACAATTTATTCAAGAATTTTTCAATAAATTCAAAATCTTTCAAAATTGTGTCCTCAACACTATATATTCCTTCAATAATTGAGGAGGAGCAATGGAAAATGTTCTGAATTATTCATGCCAATTCAAAAAAATATTTTTCTCCCCCAAAGCTTTTTGAAATATATTTTAATCAATATATGTCCAAAATATTAAATGATTTGATATTTTTGATAAGGGGAGAAAATGTGATTAAAAAGGTGATATAAGAAGACTCAAGTGCAGGTTTTTCCCTTCATGTGCAAAATAATTTTGAAAATCGATAAACATGTGTAGAGGGAGCATTTATTAAAGATAAAACTATCAAAGTACCAAACTTTTTGATTAATGTCACAAGTACTTTGATTGATTTTCAAAAGGTTTTATGGTTTCGATCATTATACCTACAACCTACTAATTCATGATGGCGATGAAGTTATAAGGTGGTTAGAGTTAGGTATAAGTCCAATGATCCAACCAGAACCGGAGGGATATACCTAAGGACATTCTATTAGATAGAATTAGAAGTCCTTAGGAAATATGGTGTTAAATGAAAATAAGGGAATAATGTTGACTAAGGCATGAGCTGCCACTGGAACAATCACAACAAGGTGCTAGTAATGACGTCTTGGTGAATATTGAAAGGGTTGAAGAATAAAAAAGAAATGTAAAGATAAAGGGTGAAAAGAAAGAAGCCTTCCTTACACTTAAGCAGAAACCGGGTCAATACATATGTTATCAGAATTACAAAAATGATTTCTTGTATTGAAGATAGACATCATGGACTCAGTGATGCAATGCACAACCATCCCCAACCACTCAAGGTTTCTTAAAAAATTATTGTTTCATTTCTCACAGAGATAAACATGTTATCTATCGACTCTCTCACTCTGAGTTATTTGGTATTCAAAAGGTGGCAGTCAGCTCCAACCTCCAATCACTAAAACCAAAATGCACTTATTGAGTCTAGAGCCAACAAAGATCATTATAAATCTCATTAGGACACAATTCTAAAATACACTTGTTGTTCACAAACAAAGAACACAAGTGGTATGTAAGAGTCCTACGCATTATCCTTGTGATCTTGCCAGAAATTCAGAGTGATACTCTTTAGTTTTACAGTGACAAATGGAAATTCTTCTAGTGTTATCATCAAAAAACATTACAGTAGGTGACTTATGAGATTCTATATGGATCAAGCTTGTGTCAATTGGATATCGATTTTGGTCCAGTCTATGAATTGACGACTCAATCAGTCAGATAGTAACTAACTGATTCACTCTTATCGCGATGTCTGCTTTGAAACGTTCTGATAATGAGAACTAGCAAGTACGGTGAATCTAATTCATCTACGTTAGAGGATCCAACACTTTGAGCTGGAAACCTTGTCAAGGAGATTTTTCTAAATTGAATCTACCTGATCACATGTACAATATTTATACTGTAAAACGGTCCTCATAGAACTGGAGGTTAACGCAACCAAACTTTGACGAATGACAAAGCCATATTCATCCAAATCTGTTATTGCTAACCCTTATTAATGCTTGATTAGAAGACGGTGGCACGACCTCATTCTAAGTGAGTTGAATTCATAACCATATGCTCATACTCAAGACTCAAAGTTTAAGCAATCAAGAAAGCTTAAGATCAAACAAAGACAAAGACTTCAGCCACTCTGATATTCAACATCTTCCTTAAAGACATAAAGAGTTCAAGTTAAAGTTACCAAGGGAGATTGTTAGACAACTTTCAAGATGACATAAAGTATGAGCATGTTGGTCCAAAGACACAAGATCACAAAAAGGCAAAGTATTATAAAGATGATCAAGTGATGATGCAAGATTTTTGATCTCAAGAAGTTCAAGATCAAGTGATAAAGGCTCAAGATCACGGTTTATCAACCATGAAGGAACAAGCTCAAGCTTAAAGATCAAAGAACACTACAAAAAGATACAAGATAATGATCAAGATTTAAGACTATAAGCAAGATTAAAGAACAGTCATATAATGCTAAGTTTAAGATGTTTGTAAACTGGAGTGACCTCCCTTAGGGGAAGATTGTTAGGAATCTAGAAAAGTATCAGTCACTTCTAGTATTTATAGTCTTAGCTCTTAGTTTACGTAAAGTAATGTTTAGTTAAGTAAAAGGGTCAGCCCATGGACGCCCCAACATGTACACATTTATATTCCCTCTCCACACATGGAGAGGGTGTTGGTTTTCATAATATTCATTTCACTCTTTCTCTTTCTCTCTTTAGAAAACCTTCCAACTTACTTTATCTCTCTAGAAATTATAATATTCTTCTTGTGTGTTAATGATATCATATCCTACACTCGGTATCCATTATTGAACTTTCAGTCCTTGAAATAACTCAGTCTCCCATCACTCATCATGTATCTACAAATTCAAATCCTGCACCTCATAATAGATGCTTAAGCTATCAACACATTGAACTTGTGAATATCATTGGTGAACCCACAGAAGGCATGCTTACAAGAAGTATGGCTGCCAAACTGACCGCTAACTTAGCAAGTGAATATCTATTTGCTAACTTTCTCTTTGAGATTGAACCTAAAAAGGTTTCTGAGGCACTGAAACATCTAGGGTAGGTAGATGCTGTTAGGATTAAAAGCTTTCTTAATGCTGCTAGTATTACTGCTGCTCAGTTGTGTTAGTACTGCTCAAAGAACTTCAGAGAAAAATGCTAAGTGTTTACTACTGCTAGTACACAGTTAGTACTGCTAGTGTAAAGTTACTACTGCTAGTACAAAAGTTACTATTGTTAGTACAAAGTTAATGCTGCTGAAGGAGTTAATGCTGCTAGTGAAGAAGTTAGTACTTTTGAGTTAGTTAGTACTGCTTATGTGATTTATATGAGTTATTTGTGTAAAAATATGTATAACTTGTTTGTTTAAAAGATTTGATATTCTTTGGAAAGTATTGTAAGCCGTTTAGGACTCCTTGGTGTATAAAAGGAGGTCTTAGGGCATAGAGATTGATGCACCAAAACCAAAAATCAGTCATTCATAGAATTATCATAACTTTAAG